>JAYESA010000005.1:113912933-114190433 GCA_036927795.1 Iris macrosiphon | reverse complement strand
GGGCCTAGGGTTTAGATAATTTAAATAATGATAATAATAATAATAACAAATAATAATAATAATAATAATTAGAAATAACAAATAAATAAATAGATAGTTTTTGGTAATTTAAAAATAGGTCCGGGGCCCAATAAATTCCAAAAAAATTGCCCTAAGTCCAGTTTTTCATTTTACATCTAAAAATATTATTTCATAATATTTTAATATTGTTTATTATCACTTAAAAATCATTTAAATAATTAAAACCCTGTTCTTAATTACAGAAAAATCCCAGAAAATTCCAGAAAATTGTGAAAAATCCAAATTTAAAAATTTTGAAAAATCAGAGGGTTTACAATCTACCCCCCTTAAGAGGATTGCGTCCTCGCAATCAAAGAATAACCGGTCAACAGAGATGACGTGGTCACAATCATCGTTTGAAAACACATCACAAGATACTTAGGGAAATATCGTTTCCCTAACAATTGAAAGTTATGCACTTCCAGAGAAAATCTAGTTAAAGTAAAAGAACTACAACTCTTATGAAAACCAGGTTATTATTAACAAGTTGCAAATTACTAGGTTGGGGCTGAGGTCACGAACCACGGGCACGAGCTAAAACAAGACTAGAAACGGATAACTACAGATCACTTACGCGCATTGGCTACTCCACGAGTCTGCGCGTTCTCCACGGTCATCGTCAGGGCTTGTTCGCGTCCTTGCAGTCGATTCTTCTACTGCTGAGCCTGCTGGAAGAGTAGTTTCTGGGGTATCAAGGGTGGCCTTGGCTGATACCCTGCTGGAGTTGGTGGTAGGACTTCTTGAACTTCCGTTTGTGGTGCTCCCAATGTTGGAGAGGCTGACCTCGGTACTGGTAACGCTCGTTGGTTTACCCTTGGTGCTCCTTCTCGACGCTCAGGGCATTCCCTCAGTAAATGCTGACTGGATCCGCAAGCCAAACATAACCTTATTTTCCGTCTGCACTTGTTTTCTATATGACCTCGCCGGTGACAATATGGGCAAACAGGTATTGCCTGTGGAGATGCTTCTGGTGGCTGGTGTGCGTGAGGTCTTTTTGCAACTTCTTCCTGTGTTGTTGAAGTGGAAGTCCGTTTCAGACTGGTCTCTCTTCTGATGATGCGCTCAATGCGTCGTGCTGCAGCAAGGATGTCAGAGTACGAGGTAGGTGCAACGGATCCAATTAATTTCTGTAGCTCAATGTTTAGTCCGTCGAAGAATTTCTCAGCCTTCTCTTCTTCTGTCGGGATCAACGTTGGAGCGAAACGACTTAGACGAATGAACTCAGCGTTGTACTCTTCCACCGTCTTAGTATCCTGAGTGAGGTGATTGAACTTGTCCCGAAGTTCTGATCGAGCGATAGCTGGAATGTACATCTCCTGAAAGAGTCTAGAGAACTCTTCCCAAGTGACTCGGTCTGGTCCGAGTCATGCTTCCTCAGATAGCCACCAGTGATGTGCATTGTCCGTCAACTGCATTCTGACGGCAGTCATCCAACGTTCCTTTGGAAGCTCAGCTGCTTCTAATTGATGTTGAGTGTTGGTGAGCCACTCATGAACTTCGGTGGGCTCTTTCTTGCCTGAGAATGTACGGGGCTTCAGCTGTCGAAAGTCGGTGATAGAGCCCGTTGTTGGCCGTCTAGCTGGTAGGTTGGCCTGCTCCAGTGCAGTTACTAGGCTGCGACTCAAAGCCTCTTGTTAAGCTTGTATTATTGCATAGACCATTTGAAATATCTGTTGTCCGTCCATGGCCTGCCCTGGTAGAATTACGGGCATTGATGGAGTAACTGGCGTCGTTGGTGGAATGTCATCTTGCTGGATCCTCGGGGCATGTTGTTGAGCTGACTGTCCTCCATTTACTGGTGTTACTTCGTCTTCGTTGGTTACCCCAGCATCTCGTGGTGACGTTATGGGAGTCTCGTCGTTTGCTCGTGAATCCATAACCCTGCAACCAAAATAAACAATAAGAGGCACACAGGAATCAAAGCAGGATGCAAGTCGAGAAATTAATTCGAAGCCGATATGGATATCAAGAACGTTTCAAGCAAGTGGATGAGATCCTAAAAACTTATCCTATCTTATTTGCAGGCCTGTTCGGTCCCTGAGTTGAAACCGAACAAATTAGTCGTAGACCTACATGGGCCACCACAAAAACCATGTCACGCCCCAGTCCCAAAATGCCGAGGGACTGGAGATGCGTGGCAATGGCCAGCAGCACGCACTGATGGACAACCCAATTTAATAGATCCATCAGGACATGCTTAAGCTGTAGTCTAACAGGAATTAGGACATTTGTTACAAGTCACGGGTTATTCTATTCTCATCCACAACAGATAATCACAGATTAAAAGACAGAGTAATGCAAATAAAAATAACTGTCAAATCTCAATAAATTTCTCGAAAAACAATCCGAGAGTATGTCTGGTACAACAAATACAAATAGACAGGAAATAATCAACTAGAAATAGAAATAACTGACTACATACAGCCACTGCTCAAGAGAAGTCCTCTGGTGCGATCTCGTCCTCGGGTCCTGGTACCGCTCCTAGAAGTGCTCCTGTACGGTGTAGCTCTGGATGGATCTCCTCAGCTATACCTGGGGACATCATCCATTCCAGGTCCTCAGGGGACATAGCAAGGTACAAGATAACTCAAGCCAAAATATAAGCAGTGCAGAAATAAATAAGCAATAGGGTGAACTATATAACCAGCTAAGTGATAAATGCAACATGAGAGCAGCACGAGAACTCAGGTTGAAACTACTACAAGCCCTGTGTCGGGGAGCCGGTAGCAGTGATATCATGTAGTTGTCTAGCTCAATGGGAGACTACGACGCCGGCATAATATAAAATCAACCTATAGCCTGTGTGTCTCTCCCCACCCCATGAAATCATGCATATCATGACCATAATGTCTCATGTCCATGTCAGCGGGATTATAGCTAATGCAACAGGTCATAATGTCTATAAATAAAATATCTCTGTCAAGTCATGTATCCTATACAGAATCACCATGAATATCTCAGGAAGACTCTGTCTCATGAATAGTGTCAAGTGTCCTGGGTTCTGGGGTACTTGATAAGACAAGTACGAACATTATCGGGTCTCAATATCTATGTCTATGTGACGTTACACAACTCCGCGTACGGAGTTGGCACCCGACTATGATCGGACACTAAGCACGTCACCCGTTTCCTAGGTTAAGTAGTTTAAACAAGTTACATTTAATGAAATTAAGTAAAATACTATGTCAAGAATTACTGAGAATTTGCAAGCTTTACTTGGCCACTAATGCATAATTAAGTCCAGAAAATAAATAGCAAGCTGCAGGGTTTGGCAAGGTACACTTGCCTGTGGTTTTGGTTCCAATTGCAGCTCTGACTTCAGCTGGAATTTCAGGCGGTACTCCGATTGCTGAAACAAACATCACTATCAGATCCAGAAAATATCAATCAGCTAGAAATGCCTGTCCTTGAGTCCAATTTGGAGACAAGGGCAAAAATGGCTGTTTCGGGTCAGAACGGGGTCCATATGTGGGCGCACTTTGCACCGAAAAATGTGTTAGGGTCAAAGGTCTCCAAATTCACCAAACTTAGTGTCAACAGATCAGAAACGCTGATATGAACCCAACGGAACTTTCAGAATTGAATTCTGATGAGCCGATCACAAAATCGCCCGTCGAGCGGGGCTTGTGGGGCCCACGACACGCGATTTTGTCAACGTTCTCAGAATCGAACCAAACTTGACCCACAGGACCAACGTATCGCTACGAGTCCGATGGTGCAAGTTTCGTTTCAATCCGACGTGTATACACAAAGTTAGGGTGAATTGCAGAAAAGTCGAATACGGGGCGATGTCCGCGGATACGCGTTGATCCCGGTATTCATGCACACCGAATCAGCTTCTGCAAAATCCCGCACATCCGTATCGACGACGCGCACGTATCTGTGAAGACCGCACGCGACCAAGTCATCCCGTTTGGCGGGGCGTACTCAGTTTTGGGGTGAAACAGGGTCTAGTTTTTTCCTGTTTTTGGATCGCGGTGTGCGATCACCACAGGACGCGATGCCCCGAGCGGTTTGTCCAGGCACTGAGAGGGTCATACAGGCTTCGCAACGCAATTTACGGAATTGGAATCAGAGCTACGAGGTGAAAGTTACAAGTACCTAAAGGGGACCCGAAAAACCGGGGTCGAATCGTGTCCGACACGTGTCCGGACACAGGAAATCGAATTAGGGTTAGGGATCAAGGGAATTGGGGATTCTGGACGGCGGAGCTCCGGCGGCTGGGCTGCGACGGAGGGGCCGGAGGCGACGCGGCGGCGCGGAGGCGGTGCTGAGCGGCCGGCCGGGCGGAGGCGCCGGCGCTGCTGCTGTCTGCTGTTGCCGCGGTTGCTCGACGGAGGAGAGGAGGAGGGAGGCCCGGGGAGAGGCTGGGGGTCCGCACGGCGGCGCTGGGGGCGGTCCGGTGGCGGAGGCGACGCGGCGTGGCGAGGAGCGGAGGGGTGCGATGGAGCGGCGGCCAGGAGGGGGAGGTCGATGTCGGGGGGCTAGGGTTATATAGGGAGAGTGAGGGAGAGGGTGGCGCCGGGCAAGGCGGAGGGGCCTGTGGTCGTGGCGGCGTGGGATGCGGCGGGTCGAGTGGGGCGGAGCGGAGGACGCGGTGGAGCGCCGGGAGCGGAGCGGAGGGGGAGACTGGGTCGAGGGGAGCGGGCTAGCGGGTCTCGGGTCGGGTCTGGCGGATCCGACCCGACCCGCTAGGGGATGGGCCGGGCCGGCCCAATGGTCTGCGGGCCTAGGGTTTAGATAATTTAAATAATGATAATAATAATAATAACAAATAATAATAATAATAATAATCAGAAATAACAAATAAATAAATAGATAGTTTTTGGTAATTTAAAAATAGGTCCGGGGCCCAATAAATTCCAGAAAAATTGCCCTAAGTCCAGTTTTTTATTTTACATCTAAAAATATTATTTCTATAATATTTTAATATTATTTATTATCACTTAAAAATTATTTAAATAATTAAAACCCTGTTCTTAATTACAGAAAAATCTCAGAAAATTCCAGAAAATTATGAAAAATCCAAATTTAAAAATTTTGAAAAATCAGGGGGTTTACACACACACACATATATATATATATAGAAACATACACACATTTATATATATACTCATATATATACATACATAAACACAATACACACAACACACAATACAACACACAATACCCCACCAACGCACGCCCAACGACCCCTACACCTATAAATAAATATAAATATATAAAATATAATCCGAAAACTCTAGTAGACACTCCCCGAAGCTAACCCAATGCGCGCACAAGCCCGAAACCAAGAAACTAAGTCGAAATGGCCGTTCGGTCATTTCGACGAACACGTGGTGTCCGGTTCACAAAACCTCCTGAAACGCACACCAAACCTACTCAGAATCGGCCCAAAATTTACCCACGAGTTTTAAACGATGTCTAGATCCTAGAAAAATGCTAATTCGTCGATTCTAGGTCCGTGGCAAAAAATGTGCACGCACATAGATCCGACGACGACGAAAACCCCAAAAATGCCCGAAACGCCCATTTCTCTGTGACACGACTTCACGTGTCCGAACGGAGACACGCATTAACTCTCAAGACACCCGACAACGTCTACCTAGGTCCGTCTAACCTAGGGCATCACCCAAAATTGGGCCAATATCGAATTTCACCCAAAATTGATACAAAATCTATTGTTAAAGTCTCCAAACACAACCAAACTTGTTCTAACTTCCTCCCACGGGTAGCCTTAGGATCTAGGAAGGTTCTAAACTACTAATTACACTATATAAGAGTAATTACAAGAGGAAAAATTAGGGTTTACCTATTGGGAGTTGGAATCCCAAGCCAAAGTCTCCAAATCTCTTGAAATCACCTCCCTCAAGCTCCAAGCCTCCAAATCAATCCTCCATACTAAGTCTAGGCTCTACCTACCTAGGTTAGGGAAAAGTGTAGGGTTAGAGTTCACATTCATGAAGAATAGAAGAAGAAAGAGAAGAAATAGAGAGCTTACTTGAAGTTGGAAGAAGGAAAAAAGAAGAAAGAGTGGAGAGTGGAGAAGAAGAAGAAGAAGAAGTGAAGAAGAAGAATGGGGGGGGGGGCTGGTGTGGTCGGGTCTGGGAATGAGGGGGAGGCCGACCACACACAAGAAGTAGGTTACAATAATTCAAAAGACCAAAATGCCCTCCCCTAACTTGGGTTTTGGGTTTGGGGTTCCAAAAGCACTCAATCTAACTCCTAATAACTCCAACTAGCCTATTAAAAATATAATAATAATTCTAAACCCAAAAATAGGTCTCACAAGGGTGTTGGTTGGGTCGGACATAGGTCCACTAGGGTTTGACATGGGTCCAGGCTAGCCAAAATACTAAAACAACCAATAGAAAAATAATACAACCATCAATTAAATATAAATATAATTAATTATAAATAATACACAATTTACCAAAAAAAATAAAAAAATACCCTGCTCTGGAAATGGGGTAGTGACAAAAACATAACTAGCCTATTATATCCGAATCCACTTAAGATTTATGTTGATCTCATTCATTGAAATTAGTAAAACATTTCTTCTTGACATACCATGACTCACAACTATTTATATCACATCCGTTATCCTTTCTGTATTTCTATATGCCAGGTATCCTTTACATGTTATCTTGTTACCCCATTATAATAAATTACCTATAAATACTTCTCGGTATCATTACAAATCAACAAATACACATATAACATCATAATATATAGACTTATTGTATGGAATATCCAATGGGGCATCAAGAACGGTCAAGAGACTTTCGATCGTGGAAGCAACTTAGAATTGAAACGAATCAAGTGAGGGTCCAAGAAAGTAAAGTCGTGCTATGATACTATTATGTCACATTCTGACTCCACAAAACCAAAAAATAGCCACTATGTGTGATACCGTACAAGTCTATATTGTACTTGTGCAAGGCATGGAGATTTACAGTAATAGTGTATTTCAAAATATATATAGTCATATTGAAGTCACAATAGAACATATGAAAGAAATATCTTTTATTAATAATTATAGTGGAATAAAAAGTCTTGCAGCGAAGTACAAAGGCTCTTAATAGCTAACTGTATATGCCAACATGACTTACAATACACATATTTTAACTCTTTCTCGCAAAGAATTATATTGTTCCATATATTATGTCCTTTATATAAAAATGAATTATCTTCGGCCGAACATCTTCAATATTGTCAATCCGAGATCTAACGTCTCAGCACATCCAAAAAAATATTTGTACTTGGGAGTTAGGTAACAGTACATTATTGTCGTATACTTATGAGTGGGACTAACCCACTCGTCTCAACCAACACTACTATTCATATAAAACATACCATTTATAAAGTGATCTTGCTATTTAGAACTATGATTAATTTATAGTTCATGTAGATAGCATAAGTGAAATAGAAACATAACCATGTCATATTGATAGCATAAGTGAAATAGGAAACATATGAAGCATGTCACTTATCAGTGACTTTTTACCAACAGTCGATATGTCTGTCCTTGCATAAGACAAAAATGAACACTTACCGCCCCTGCATTTGACATATATTAGTATGCATCATGTCTATATGAGGTCATTGGTGAATCGATACCACGAAGGACATTACGTGGTATTGTGACATACTCTCCTAGTCCGGGTAGTTAGACCCACAAAAGGTCTTATAATACCTTATTCTCTGAAACACGTTCCAAATAGGTCGAATCAGTCCCGATGACCATTCAAAGAAAGCCAAACATTGTGCACAAGTTATCCATAACCATGCAAATATGTGAACAGCTTAACTATAAACACATGCATGATATATAAAATGTAAGTAAAGCAAATGTATATTTCTACTGTCACAAATGATCATTCTTGTGCTATCAACATAACTCATTCAATGTTTCGATTAATGACCCGCATGTCCCAAACATAGTGACCATCCCA
The DNA here is from genome assembly GCA_036927795.1 of Iris macrosiphon. Lineage (NCBI taxonomy): Eukaryota > Viridiplantae > Streptophyta > Magnoliopsida > Asparagales > Iridaceae > Iris > Iris macrosiphon. The sequence goes on along the minus strand of JAYESA010000005.1, from coordinate 114,182,418 downwards.
TGGTCCTGTGGTACCAAACCATATTCTAACAGCTCTATGGTACCTCATCACAACTATCCGCTTAATTTGCATACGAAGCCAAACGAATCACATACCGACAGTTTGGTGCTATCGTACTACAACTATCTGCTTCTCAGATGAAGCCTACTGAATCACATATCGACAGTTTTGTAGTATCGTACCACAACTGTCTGCTTCTCAAATGAAGTCTACCTAATCATATATTGACTATTTCGTGGTATCATACCACAATTGTCCACTTCTCAGACGAAGCCTATTACATAATTCTTGTGCATAGATGAACTCAACAGTTACAGTCATTAAGTATTATATTCCTTAGTTTAACAACATGCTTGTTGACTTTCATTTATCAGCTACAATCTAGCAAACATTATTGATCTACGAATGTTGTAAGGCAACAAAGGAATACATTTTATTAAGGAACTGGGATTTAACACTGATAGGCCCATATTTTTGTGATGCTCAACCGTGAGCCAATTATTATCCTCTATCATCGCACATGAAAAACTCTACATTGGTAAGTATTTCTGAGTCACCAGAGACATCTCCTTCATAACTTCCTCAAGTGGTATTAAACCAAAGGCGCTTGTGGGATCATTCCCCATTCAGTATCCATCAGCAAATTTTGACCCTGTGTTGTTCAATGTCAGTAGGCTCCAAAATCCTTAAATGGAAATCTCCGCAATGTCGTGTTGCCAAGCCAACACAACATAGGCTACTTATAACTCAAAGACATGTATAAAATTGTAAGGCGGGGATTCACTTTAAATTAGCTCTACACCACAAACGACTGCCAAAAATTGCCCCTCCACACCAAATATCGATCCACCTACTAGAAATCACCTTGTCATGCTAGAATTGTTTCACCCTCACTAAAAATCTCTATGCCTTCTCTTAAAATCACCTGTCTCTTGTCAAAAATTGCCCTTCAGAGAGAGAAAGCAAGCATAATTTTTTTTCTTCCTAGCATTGAACTTTAAAGAAATTGTAGAGAGCACAAAATTTGTCAAAAAGAGAACTAAAATGCCAAAGTGCTCAAGAGAAAAATGTTGCTTATGGTGTTTTTTTGGTAAGTCGAAAAACCTCATAAGATTCGGCATTTTAGTTATCTTTTCCATTTTCCCCTAGCTCTTTGCACACTTTTTCTTAAATTTGATACTCTATAAGAAAATTTCCCAAAAGTAAAACGGTAAAAGAAGATGAGGACAGATAAAGAAAGGAAAGGAAATCAATTTCTTATTATTTCCTTTTCTTTGGGAAATTGTTATTTCCATCAATTTTTCTTTCCTATTTTTTGGAAAGAACAAGGAAATTGGGAGAAAAAGTGAATAATTAGTGTGTGAAAGTGAATCCTTGGATGGTTGTCATGCCCGAGTACCATAATATGGAGAACGGGGGTATAACACGACCAACTACACACTACGGAGTACACAGGAACCCCGCAATATAATTAATGTTGTAAATAGACAAGGGGGTGCATGCTACAATCGCCCCTTAGGGTCACACAGAGCATCTATGTTCAATCATTCAAACATGAAGAAGTAAGCACAGAATATATAAGATAAAGCAATAAGACATCCCAAACGCTATATCAAAATATTCTGAAACTAGCTACGCAAAATGGTAAGCTAGTAGAGTATGAAGAGTATATGACTGAAATCAGCTACAGTCTGAATAGTTACAATCATATAAGGAAACTAAAGTCTAGACTAGCCGACTAACAGGTGTCGGTGGCTAAATGCCCAAAAGTAAACGAATGAACAAATATGAGTAGTGAAGAAGAAACCCACTCATGTCTCTCTGCAGCCATCTATTTGATGCGTACCATCAATCAAGGGAAGATACGCTTGATCCTCGGGGTCTGGCTCTAAACCTGGCTATGCAAAACCAATAGGGTTTGACCCCAAATAGCAAGTACCACAAGGAAGTACGAGTGAAAAAACAAAACCAAGATCAAAGCATAAATAATGCATGATCCAAGAATCACAGGCGCATATCCATCATTGAGGCAATAGGACATTCCTATGCCAAACAAGGACAAGAAATGCCATATCACTCTAAGATAGAATACGTCCTCTGATTTTGGTCAAGCTATAAGTCTCTGCGCTGCAGTTTTGGTTCATATCCTATCGTAGCACAATAGCCCAACCCCTCAACCAAACAAGGATAGGGGTTGGACTATCGCACCACGACAGTTCATGTCTCTAGACTAACAAAATAATATAATACACAATCAAATGAGTTAGAGAATTGGCCAAACAATCCTACGGCTTACTATGTGTCACTCCCAGTCCCATAACTCTCGGGACTAGCACGTGACTAGGCTAGCTGGTACAAATCGAGAGATATTCTAACTCATGGAATTCCCACGATTCGTACATACGATGTCTATAGGACTCTAGTCCAATAAATCTAATATGAATCAAGACAATCTATATCTCATCCACGACAACAAATATCAACTAAAAATAAAGATGATACTCTCCTATCTTGTATACTCGGAATATACTCTCATCCACGACAACAAATATCAACTAAAAATAAATATGTCACTCCCTTATCCCGTATACTCAGAATATACTCAAGTTGGCACACTTATGCTTGTGTTTTTATTTTTGGCGCACTTTGAGCATACTTCAAGCGCACGGTTGAATGGAGCTTGGCGCACATTACCTAATATTGTTTGTGTGGTGGTGGTAAGTAGGGTGTGTGGCTTAGATTTGTTGGAGAGATCTGACGGTTCACCATCCACCCCTTACCTATATATATTCTTGTCTTCCCTCTCTCTCTTCCATTATTGTGTTCTTGTTCTCTTTCCATCTTTTTTTCATAGGCAAGTATATTTTGCTTGGAAAGAAGAAACATAGATCATGCATGGATTTATTTCTCCATTTATTCATTGATTTTATTAGCTTATATTGTTGGAACTGGGTTCCTCATGATCTTTATTGTTTGTTGTTTTAGATTTTCATGGCTAGGATCTTGTAGATCCGAGTCCTTTATTTATGGATCTTCTTGATATTTTGAGGGAATGATCTCCCAAAAGTTAGTATTTTGGAAAACTACTTGGCTCATAGTGATGAGTATCCTATATTATGTAGCTTTGCTTCTTCGTATTTATGATTTGGAGCACTGTCATAGTCTTGAGCTTGAGTTCTGAGTGCATCAATAGTGGGTCGATTGAAGAAGAAGAACAATGACAAGAAGTACACAGGAGGATTTGCGTACGGGCGCATGTTGAGTGTGACCCATAGTTAATGGGCGTATGTTGAGTGTGACCCACATTCCATACTCGTGCGTACTTTAAGAGTACTACCAATTTTTTACAAAAGTATGCCAAGGGGATAAATTTTGGAAATATCCTTCTTGACGCACTTTTGGAAGACTCCAGCCATTGACACACAATTGGTGTACTAACGAACGAACCAAGTAAAAGTGTGCCAGTCTACTTTTTAGCGCACTTTGGACCAATTTCCCATTATTTTGTTTGGCGCACTTTTAACCAGATTAACAGACCAACGCACAATTGACGCATTGTGCATTAACAATCAAAAATGTTCCACTCCTATGTAACCCTTGGCGCACTTTCTGGATGCTCAACGAATGTCACACTTTTAATAGATCAATGACCCATCACACTTGTTATCTCTTGGCTCACTCTTGCTCGGTTCAGTCTCGATAAGCGAGCTTTGACTTTGGCGTACCTTAATTTTTGAGTCCTCGACTATCACGCCAGCCTTGGAACTTGTATTTAATCTTTTAGTTCTTGTCGTCTTTTAGCTTGCGCACTTTGCTGAATGCGCTACTCCTTGTTGCTGGCATACTTCAACAAAATGTGCCGAGTTTACTTGCGCACTTTTGTGAGAGTGCGTCGAGTTGTTTGTTTGTTGGCATTGTGCGCCACCATTGTTTTATTTGGCCTTGAGTGCCTAGACCCCTGTGGCTTGCGCACTTTTAAAGAAGTGCGTCAAGTCTGTCTGCCTAGCTTTATGCGCCTATTCTCGTAATTCTTATTTTTTGTACCACATATTCCTACTACTCTGTTATCGATTTTGTGCGTCATGTTATAGAATTCTGTGCCATAACTTATGTGACCTAGTATTATAGGTTTGTGCGCCATATAGTTGCTTGCTCGCGCATAGTGCTCCACTATTCCTGACTAGCCTATATTGGCACTTGCAAAGTGCGCCGACCCAGGACTTTATGGGTCCTGTTGTGCACGCATGGGTCCTGTTGTGCACTTGATGCCTGTTCTAAATTAGTTGAGCTTGACCATAATTGATGATTTATGACCCCAAAAATTGAGGAATTAATGAGGCATTCATGACCATGACTCGATCATATGAGATATCATATTTCTATTTATTATGACTTCTGATTTGATCAAAACATGATTCATGTGACCAACTGATAGGTTTGGTATCCTCACTTAGTTATTGTAATCATGCTGATACACTTGTCTTGCTCGCCTATTTATAATGGCTATATTGTACACCAAGTATGGGACATTGGCTAACATGTATACTGAACGTGACATGATGATTATTGCTCGGTGCATGATATTATCTTCCTAAATTCTTGGCACGGAAATAATAATAGGTCAGAACCATAGTGTGGCTAGGTTATTGCTTGTTTGAATATTGTATCTATATTTGGGTAAATCTACTACTTGACTCCTTATATTAAATGGATTCGTATCAAATGTGCCCGTACTCTGTACGACATTATTAAGAAAAATATTCCTATGGCCACGACAATAAATTTTATATCACTGTAGGGTTAATTAGGTAACATAAAAGCTTATTAGAACATGGGGATGAAATGACATCCCGAGATCGTGCATGATGGGCCGCCCCGTAATAATTTTCATAGTGTGCAAGGCTGGCCGCCATGGATATTATATATCATTCATATGTAGTAGAGTACAATATTTGACCTCTTTATATTTAAGACCGCGCCAACATTTTTTTCTATAGGAAGGTTGGAACTGTTACTGGTTTATCAGGGCGGTGGCCCTACGGGGGACTGGTGCGACAATTAGCGTGGTGGCCCTACGGGGACTTGTGCGATCATGATTTCCTGCCTGTATAATATTGGCTCGGTTAGCCCTGATCGATATAGCACGCGATCTAAGGATGCTTATTATTATTATATCTGGGAGAACCACATACTCCATATAACAAGCCGTAACATTGATTGACCATTCTAACCTGACTTGGTTGTGATTATAATTCTGCTAGTAGCTTAGGGACATGGACTGTCATAGTGTGGTGTTCAACTTCGGTCCTTGTTTGGTTGGGGAGTTGGGTCATTATGCTATGATAGAATATGGACCAAACTATGATATATAATCCTAGCTTGACCATAATCACGGGACGTACCTTATCTTGGGTGGCATAGCATTTTCTGTCCTTGTTTGGTAAAGGAGTGTCATGTTATCCCAAAGATGGGATACACACCAATGATTCTTGGCTCTTGCACTATATGCTATAGATCTGGTTTTATTTCTTTATTTCGTGCTTCCTTTGTAGTACTTGTTACTTGGGGTCTAACCCCACTAGTTTTGTATAGCCAGGTTTAGAGCCAACATAAGAGGATCCAACTTATCCCCCTTATGATGACGTGCACTAGACGGATGGTCGCTGAACAGCACTAGTGAGTTTCTTGGTCGCTGCTCGTCTTTTGTAAACTCTATTCTTTTGGGCGTTTAGCCAACCGTCACATGTTAGCTGGCAAATCTGTATACTTATTCCTTACATAAATGTATATATTCAGACTACAGCTGACTCACTGTCATGTATACTTTGATCTTGCATCTGGCATATTATTCTGTACTGCCAGATCTCTAAAGAACATTCTAATATGGCGTTTGGGATGCCTTACTGCTTATTCTAAAATATTCTATATTATTGCTACTTGTTTGAATGATTGAGACATAGAAGTTTTTGACCCTAGGAGACTTAATTGTAGTATGCAACCCCTTGTCTCTAGACAACCTTAACATATTGCGGGTTGCTTCGGTATTCCGCAAGGTATAGTTGGCTGAGTCATTCCCCTGCTCTCCAGTATTCTGGATTTGGGGCGTGACAAGGTTTTAGTGGTGGCCTATGCAGGTCTCAATTTTTTTTTAGACTTGTAGGGTATCGTGTTCATAGGATGTCTCAATCCACATTGTTCCTTCTAAAAATCCTGCATTCGTCTTCCTCAATACCAAGCTTAAACTTTCATGCTGATTGGTTTCCTCGATTCTTTCTTATCCTGTTCTTGATTTGTCTTGTTCCTTGTTTTCTTTTCTTTTATGCTTCTCCACCTTCGGTAGTTGGTGTACCAACAGTTTCAGTAGGGCAAGACTACGTTGATCCACAATGAGGGGCAACACATGTTCGTGATGAGATTGGAGTAGAGCCCGTAGGAGAACAAGAAGAGCATCATATATCGGAGATACCAGTTCCCTTAGTTGTACCAGTAGCACCTGTGACGTTAGATGCACAAGTATTATTAGAGATCATAAGAGGGATGATGGCTACACAATAACAACAACAGCTTCAGAATCACGAGCAGTATATCCTGCTAAACCAGGGATTATAGACAGATTTGGAGAGAAGTGCCATGATAGATTCTGGGGCATCTGTCAAATTTTATAAATTGAACCCCATATATTTTGATGGCACAGTGGACGCTATCACAGCAAATAACTGGCTCCAAGACATTGGGATGATATTGGCAGCAACAAAGTCCCAACTGACGAGCAAGTTGATCAAGTTAGATTGCAACTCCAAGATCTTGCACTAGATTGGTGGGCAAGAGAAGAATTTAGCATGAGGCATCCTATCTCTTATGAAGATTTCAGGGCCCATTTCAGGACAAAGTATTTTGGAGTAGTAGCATGGTATGGGCTACAACAACGGTTCATTGATCTTAGGCAAGCAAACCAAACCGTAGACGGATATGCAGCAGAGTTCTACAGATTGAGCATATTTGCTCCAACCATGGTAGCCATAGAGCCGAAAAGAGCAAGGAGGTTCCAGTACGGACTTCATATCAAGATCTTATGATTGGTGGAGGAATATGATTTTCAAACCTTTGATGGATTATTGATAGCAGCTAGGAGATGCGAGCTGACTACACAAAGATTGGCAGTCAGGACAGGAGGCCAGAAAAGGTCTTCTGCACAGAATGTAGGAGGAGGACCAGCACCTCGGACTTCAGCACTAGTACCTAGTGTCCGTATTTATGATATAGTATAGTGAGGGCCAGTGGTATCAGTTGCAACAGCACCAGCTTGGCAACGACAGCCAAGGCAACATCAACAGCACTCGGGGGACCCAATAGGTTGCACTTACTATGGCAAGGAAGGTCACACCCGAGACGTATGTAGAATAAAAAATGGAAGTTGCTTGCGATGTGGAGGTTTAGACCACATGATAGCTACTTACCCACAGATGCAGAGGCAAGGAGGACCACATCAGCAATTCCCGGCATTACCAGCTCCAGGGGCGATTCCTTATCAAGAGCCAGTACTAGCAGTACAACCATTAGCCTAGCATCCCCTGTTGACACAAGCTCAGATATTTCAGCAGGGACAATATTAGATTGGTAAACAGAGGCCACGACTACAGTGTCACCCTCATGACAGAGTTGTAGTAGCACCGAGACGCGATCAACCAGTGTTTAGCGTGCTGGAACAAATATTGGCTGAAGGCGGTCCAGTTGAGGGTACGTTGTGAGCTTCTTTAGTCGTATTCTTGGGTTGCATATTTGGCGAGTAAAAATGATTTTCTTGTCTCGCTCTTCCACCTTCGTAACTCATGATATATGATATATATTATATGTCCTGACTACGAAGGTACATCCTGGACAAAGTCATATCTTGGGTTGAGTCATTAGTACCGACTCATCTTGACACGACCCTCATTCATTTTGGGAGTCAGCGTGGGACAAGTTCCTATTTTAGCATAAATCAGGGGGCATATTCTTCCGTATGCCTTCATGTCCAGAACTCCTTGATCCTTGCTCTTTTATTTGTGATGTGATGTTACTTTTCTTCGCTATATGTTGATTGGATTACTTACATGTATGTGTAGATTGCTAGTGGCTAGATATGCTTGTCCTGATGTCACTAGTTGCCTTGGTCCTGAAATTCTGAGGATAATTTTTTTTAAGGTGAATAGAGATGTCATTCCCCTATCCGTATACTCAAAATATACTCAAATTGGCGCACTTTTGCTTGTGTTTTCATTTTTGGCACACTTTGAGTATATTTCAAGCGTACGTTTGAATGGAGCTTTGTGCACATTGGTTAATACTGTTTGTGTGGTGGTAGGTAGGGTGTGTGGCTTAGATTTGTTGGAGAGATTCGATGGTTCACCATCCACCCCTTGTCTATATATATTCTTGTCTTCCCTCTCTCTCTTCCATTATTATGTTCTTGTTCTCTTTCCATCTTTTCTTCACAGGCAAGTACATCTTGCTTGGAATGAAGAAACATGGATCATGCATGAATTTATTTCTCCATTAGTTCTTTGATTTTATTAGCTTATATTGTTGGGACTGAGTTTCTCTTGATCTTTAGCGCTTGCTATTTTAGATTTCCATGGCAAGGATCTTGTAGATCTAAGTTCTTGATTTATGGATCTTCTTGATATTTTGAGGGAATGGTCTCCCAAAACTTAGTATTTTGGAAAACTACTTGGCTCATAGTGATGAGCATCATATATTATGTAGCTTTTCTTCTTGGCATTTATTATTTGGAGCACTGTCATAGTCTCGAGCTTGAGCTTTGAGTGCATTAATAGTTGGTCGGTTGGAGAAGAAGAAAAGTGACAAGAAGTACACATGAGGATTTGCATCACGGACGCATGTTGAGTGTGACCCATAGTTAATGGGCGCATGTTAAGTGTGACCCACATTCCATACTCGTGTGCACTTTAAGTGTAGTGCCAATTTCTTGTAAAAGTATGTCAAGGGGCTAAATTTTTGGAAAAATCCTTCTTGGCACACTTTGGAAGACTTTACCCATTGGCACACAATTGATGTACTAACGAACAAACCAAGAAAATATGCATCAGTCTATCTTTCAGTGCAATTTGGACCAATTTTCCAATGTTTTGTTTGGCACACTTTTAACCAGATTAACAGACTGGCGCACAATTGACGCATTATGCATTAACTATCAAAAATGCGTCGCTCCTATGTAACCCTTGGCGTACTTTCTAGATGCTCAACGGTTGACGCACTTTTAATAGATTAATGACCCGGCGCACTTGTTATCGCTTGGCACACTCTTACTCTGTTCATCTCGATAAGCGAGCTCTGACTTTGGTGTGCCTTAATTTTTGAGTCCTCAACTCTTGTGCTATCGACTGTCGTGCCAGACTTGGAACTTGTATTTTATCTTTTAGCTCGTGCAATTTGCTGAATGTGCTACTCCCTGTTGCTGACATACTTCAATAAAATATGCCGAGTGTCTTGCTTGCGTACTTTTGTGAGAGTGCGTTGAGTTACTTGTTTGTTGGCATTGTGCACCACCATCGTTTTGTTTGGTCTTGAGGTTCCTAGACCTCTGTGGCTTGCACAGTTTTGGAGAAGTACGCCAAGTCCGTCTTCCTAGCTTTATGTGCCTATTCTCGTAATTCTTGATTTGTGCGCCATATCTTCCTGCTGCTCTGTTATCGATTTTGTGTGCCATATTATAGACTTCTGCGTTATGACTTTTGTGACATAGTGTTATAGGTTTGTTCGCCATATGGTTGCTTGCTCGCACATAGTGCGTCACTATTCCTGACTAGCCTATATTGGCACTTGCAAAGTGTGCTGACCTAGGATTTCTTGTGATTTGATTATGCACACATGGGTCCTATTGTGCACTTGATGCCTGTTCTAGATTAGTTGAGCTTGACCATGATTGATGATCTATGACCCCAAAAATTGAGAAATTAATGAGGCATTTATGACCGTGACTCGATTATATAAAATATCAGATTTCTAATTATTATGACTCCTGATTTGATCAAAACATGATTCATGTGACCAACTGATAGGTTTGGTAACCTGACTTGGTTATTATATTCGTGCTGATACACGTGTCCCGCTTTCCTATTTATAACGGCTATATTGTACCCTGAGTATGGGACATTGGCCAACATGTACACTGAATGATGATTCCTGCTCGGTGCATGATATTATATTTCTAAATTCTTGGCACAAAAATGATAATGGGTCAGAACCATAGCGTGGCTAGGTTATTGCTTGTTGGAATATTGTATCTATATTTGGGTGAATCTATTACTTGACTATATATATTAAATAGATTCATATCAAATGTGTCCGTACTTTGTACGACATCATTAAATGGAATATTCCTGTGGTCACGACAGAAAATTCTATAGCACTATAGGATTAATTAGGTAACATAAAAGCTGATTAGAATAAGGGGAGGAAACGATATCCCGACATCGTATATAATGGGTCGTCCCGTGATAATTTTTATGGTGTGCAAGACTGGCCGCCACGGATATTGTATATCATTCGCATGTAGTAGAATGCAATATTCGACCTCTTTATATTTAAGACTGAGCCAATATTTTCTCTATAGAAAGGTTGAAACTGATATTGATTTATCAGCGCGGTGGCCCTACGGGGGACTGGTACGACAATTAACACGGTGGCCCTATGGGGGACTAGGGCGATCATGATTTTCTGCTTGTATAATATTGGCTCGGTTAGCCCTGCTCGACATGACATGATCTGAAGATGCTTATTATTATTATATCTAGGATAACCCCAGACTCCATATAACAATCCATAACATTGATTGGCCATTCTAACCTGACTTGGTTGTGATTGTAATTTTGCTAGTAGCTTATGGACATGGACTGTGATAGTGTGGTGTTCAACTTCTGTCCTTGTTTGTTTGGGGAGTTGGGTCATTATGCTATGATGGAATATGGATCGAACTATGACACAAAATTTTAGCTTGACCATAATCATGGGACGTACCTTATTTTAGATAGCATAGCATTTTCTGTCCTTGTTTGGTGAAGGAGTGTCATGTTATCCCAAAGATGGGGCACGCACCAATGATTCTTGGCTCTTGCACAATATGCTATAGATCTGATTTTGTTTCTTCATTTTGTGCTTCCTTTGTGGTACTTGCTATTTGGGGTCTAATCCCACTAATTTTGTATGGCCAAGTTTAAAGTCAGCACCAAAGGATCCAGCTTATCCCTCTTACGATGATGCGCATCAAACGGATGGTCGCTGAAGGGTACGAGTGGGTTTCTTGATCACTGCTTATCTTTTGTAAACTATATTCTTTTGGGTGTTTAGCCAACCGGCACCTGTTAGCCGACAAATCTGGACACTTGTTCCTTACATGACTGTATATATTCAGACTGCACCTGACTCACTTTCATGTATACTTTGATCTTACATCTGGCACATCATTCTGTACCACCGGGTCTCTAAAGAACATTCTGATATGGCGTTTGGAAAGCCTTACTGCTTATTCTAAAATATTCTATATTATTGCTACTTGTTTGAATGATTGAGACATAGAAGTTCTTGAACCTAGGAGATGTGATTGTAGTATGCACCCCCTTGTCTCTAGACAACCTTAACACATTGTGGGTTGCTTCGGTATTCCGCAATTTGTGGTTGACTGAGTCATTCCTTCGCTCTCCAGTATTCTGGATCTGGGACGTGACAAAAGATAATACTAAAACTAAAGGTTCAAGTCTATCATGAATTCAACAATCGTTCAGTGGAGACAAATCTACTACTAGTAGGCGAATAAAATTAACAAAAGTGAAATAATGGGAAAAGGAATAAAAGATAGCATAAAGGGAAATGACATGGTGAGCCTCCCTCACACAAACTAAGATGGATCGATCTCGATGGGTCTGTAAACTTTTGGGTATTCCTCACCTATACTTGGAGAAGGGTCCAGGTCCTTAGGGGACATAGCAAAATACATAATATATAAGCCTACAATACAGTATATCTAACATGCATGGAAAGACAGGAATGAAAAATGAAATAACTACAAGTAAATGAAGGAACACCACAAGCAAGTAACTCTACAGGTAGTGACATGTCATAGAGAATATAATAGTAACCATGGCTATCAAATAATCATGTAATAATGATCACAATCTGGTGAGGCACTCACTATCCTAAAATATGTCTCTATCGCAGCTCGATGAGGCACTAACGATTGAGTGATAATAGCCACACCTAATATAACTCTCTCTCTCTCTCTCTCTCTCTCTCTCTCTCTTAAGGAACTAGGAAATCAAGTCTGTCAAGTCGAGAAAACAAAATCTGATACACAGGTAAATATACAATAAAAGTAACACAAACAACAAAAATAACAAGTTTGACTACACATGTACAAGTAAAGGAATCCAAAGATGAGCCGACATATGTAAATACGTAAGCAACAAAATAAGGAAACAATAAAGGTATGTAAATAATTGTATATAATTTGACAAGGTATACTTGCATGATCCTAATGTCCAACCTTTGTTACAAACCTGGACACCAAATCCAAGTCTTAGTCCAAGGAGCCTAGCCACAAGTACATCCACATATGTATAGAAACACAACACTAATATCCTACCAAATAATTTATATATATATATATAAAAACCCTAATGTTTGTATAAGATTATATATAAACAAAGTTGGCCACAAAGTTAGTATATATATATATATATATATATATATATATATATATATATATATATATATATATATATATATATATATATATAAACTTAGTTGTTGTTTCTTATCTACCTCTATTGCTTTATTCCATACAACAAGTAGTGAGATGATCTTATACCTATAGTTATTTCTTGTGCATGGTTGAATTTATAAACACTTGACGGCATAACATGGTTTATGTACATAAACGTAATATTGATAATAAAAAAGGGGAAGGAAAGGGGGTCAGAGGAACAAAAAGTCGGAAGCACACATAGGTCCTATAAATAATAACTAAATTATTAAAACTCTTATGATCAAATTAACCTTAATAGAATATATGTAATAATTAAGCTAAACATAAAGAAGAATACAACATATAGTAATCTGTTGTAAATATGGATGTCCAAAGGTCTTCCATAACTTATGGCCTTTGGTTTATATAACCTAACTTATTGCCTTTGGCTTCTACAACCTATGGCCTTTGGCATTCTATTGTAAGCCTATAAAAGGACCATTCTAGTTGAGTGTTGAAAGTAGGAAAAATTCTTCATCTTACATTTCCTATCTTGTTTTTCTCTATTCTATAATCTATTCTATAACACGTTATCAACCCAACACCCCAACAGTAACCCAACACCCCAACAGCCGAGCTGACCACCCGAACGTAGGAAAAATTCTTCATCTTACATTTCCTCACCATCAACCCAACACCCCAACAGCCGAGCTGACCACCCGAACGTCTCCCGGATCGCCACCACTGCACGACCGGCCACCCTACTCCGTCGACGACCCCCCAGCCCGTCTCCTCCGTCCCCGCCACAACTCGGCCCTGATCACCCCCGCAGCCGGCCGACATAGCCCCCGCAGCGACAGCAACTGCTGTTGACGATGCCCCCGCGCTGTCGGAGCTCCGTCCGACCACCTTCACCGGCGACGACGCACCCGGCGGACCCACCTTGACCCCCTGGACACCTAGGTACCTATTTAATATACGTATACAGTATATTATACATAGTATAGTGAATACATTATTATACATTGTCTCTATATATTATAATACGTATTCTGTTTTGGTAATTTATATGTATATAACTTCTATATATACTATATTCTGTTTGTATACAATATATATATATATATATATATATATATATATATATTTCGTATTATATATATATACATAGTATATATTATATACATGTATTCTATAAATTATATGTATTGTATACATTGGTATATTATAAAAGTATATGTATATATGTATAAATATATATATATTGTGTATTTAGTAAATTAGTGTATAAATAAATATATGTATATATATATATATAAATATATATATACTTTGTGTATTTAGTATATTGGTAGTGTGTATAGTATGTATTAAATAAATATATAAATATATATATAATTTGTGTGTATTAATATAGTATATATTAGTATATATTATATAAGGGTACATTTTCTATTTTGTATATTTATACATATAATATATATGTACTATATATATATATATGTTGTATATGTGTACTTATGTATATAAATTGTTATTTAAATATATGTAATTATATATGTATGGTTGTATTTATATATATATATTTAAATACCATATCTATGTACTATATTAATATGTACATATTTATATATGTTATTAATTTCCATATACATAATATACAATGTATATATGTTATATGTTATTAATATATATTAGGTATTTATGTAATGTATTATATGTATATATGTATTTATGTACGTATTAGAGTATCATTGTATTTATATTTATGTATTTATATATAAGTACTTATTTAATGTATTTACATATTGATGTTTTGGTACTTTATATATATGTGTATATGTATAAATATAAATATGTCTATAAGCGTAACTGTATATATAAGTAGGTATGTTATTAAATTACTTAATGTATATATATGTACATGTGTTATGTATGTATACATGTACTATGTTAGCATAGGTAATTAAGCATGGTGTAATTTAGTGATTTATAATTTTGGGTTATCTGTTCGTAGGCACCCGAGACGGTGCTACCTTGACTGCTGGTTCCGGAGCATTGCTTGTGCACACTAGAGTTCCAGGCAAGTATACCTTGCCTTGTTGTTACTGTTTAAATTCAGATGTTTATCTAGTTGCACATTTTATTGTTTTAATATTAAATGTGCGCGTCCGAGAAGACTCGGGTGCAGTCAACGAAGGCATTGACGTTAGGACTTGTGTCAGACCTAGTGTCTAGTAGACCTACCTCAAGTTGAGGAGTTATCAATATGACTTCCCAAGCCTTGACACGTATCTTAACACATCACAGAGTGATTTCATGTAGGGACGCGTGCTTCATGACCGACTGGCCATCAGCATGAGCAGTACGTGTGACGGTGTTTAGCTTAGTTATTTATTTCTGTAGTGACTTGCATCATAGTATGAGATATCTACGTCACATTCGCGACTTGTACATTGACATTAGGCGGGAAAGACAATTAGTAGGCGTATGGAACAGACATTTGGCCGCCGTAGTTTCAGAGTAAACTACGAGGCCGTGAGCCTCAGTGTTACCCGGTTATGGGCCATGTGTTACCCGGATATGGGCTTAGGTTACCCGGTTATGGGCATATATGCTTGTCGATACATCCAGCAGAGGTTACTAGCTGTGCGCTATCATGATCGGTGATATAGTCAGCATATACTCCTGGCGTTCAGTTTACAGCTAATGCCAGGTACTTAGCCTCTGGCTCGACGCTACACTTTATACCTTTCACCTACCCATATGTACCAGGGTTGTCTTTAAAGTGCATTTCACGTAGCTGGATAGTTCACCCTTGAGTTCATATAGTATATACTTTATGGCATGCATTTTTGTATCTTGTTACGTCCTTCTGAGGACCTGGTTCCCTTCCAGATTCGGACGAGCACTTGTATCCGACCATCTACGGAGCAGGAGTAGAGACAGGATTCCTGACTGAGGACTTCGAGGCATTCCCAGGGGAGTTCCCGTGATTTGAGTATGTGGCTATTTTGGACTAGAGTTTTCATATCTAGCTAGTTGATACTCTAGTATAGTTATCTTACCTATTTCTGTACTTTATTTACATTTCTGTATTTCAGTGGGTTTGTACCCATCAGACTATTTCAGATGTATTATGGATATTCAGACTCTTGTATTTTATTTACCACCAGTTGTTTCAGTATTTTGATATTGTATTTTGTGGATGAGATTTAGACATTACCTGTTATATATTAGCATATTAGACTTGTTAGTATTTTAGGACAGCGTAGCATGCTTCGATAGGATCCACTAAATTGGGATATCCTTCGGAGACGTATCAGCTGGCCAATGCCACGTAGACTGGTCCCGTGTATTTTGAGACTGGGGCGTGACATGGTTTTAGTGGTGGCCCATGCAGGTCATGTTTATCGCTTGTGGTATTGTAACATGCCCAGCGAGCCTGCAATATGATAGAAATTAATAGCTCTCATCCACCTTGATTTTCGCCTTTGAATCTCCTTCGCATTTGGTTAATTGAATATCTGTATCCTGCTTGTTATTTCCGTACCCTTTTAATGAAGTTATATTTCTTGTAGCAAAATAACTTGCGCAGCGGACGCGAGGCATACGGCACCATTGTGCCATCTACCACCGCACCAAGGGAGGATACACCCCCTGGACCACCCGCAGAGCAGCCTCTACCACAGGCACTAGTGATTCCCGAGGCTCCGATGATACATTGGCACCAGACTTCTCCTGACGATCTATAAACCCCCTCACCCAAAATTGGTATTTTGTGTGTATTTTATATTATTATATTTATTATAGATGTTGAATTTCTTTAGAGTATTCTCTTAGTTAATTAGAAAATAAATTTCTTGATATATTTACTTATATAAATATTTATTTAGAATTATTTTAGGTTTTTTAGATTTTGGAGATTTTTTGGTAATTAAAACTTAGGAAACATAAATTTTTAGGACTTCCATGATTTACTATGAGACCATACTTGAATGTTGTTACTACCAAACATTTATTTTAGAGTTAAAATATTTAAATATATTTTTCTGTAATTTATTTAGAATTTTAAGTAATTATTGGATTTTTGGAATTATTGAGGATTTATTTGGATATATAAAGTCTTAATATTAGATAGAGCTAATTTAGTGTTAATAGATATTAATAAGATTATATATAAATTATTTGTATTATCTTTAATTATATTTAAGATTATAAATTATTGAGATGAACTCAAACTTTATTTTAAATTAATTCTAATCCTGAGCCTACTAGGAAAACAACTTCATGCATATCCTATCCTTATTTAAACTGATCCTAATCATATCCAAATTAGCCAATCCTAGTCTTATTCAATTAAACAATCTTCACCATTATAAATACCTATTAGACTTATGGAATAAAATCATCTTTCATATTTTTTATCCCCAAACTCCTCTCTTTTTCATCCAAAAATAGTCAAAATTCGTCATAAATTCAGCCTCATTTTTTAGTAGTTATGATGACTTAAAAAGATGATATCTCCTAGTTCCGGACTCCAAACGCGCTCAAGTTTTTTTTTGTTAGAATCATATCAAGGTTAGTTTTCTGAATATATAAATTATTTTAGTAATTTCAGAACCTATTTTTCCAGAATATTCCGAAAGTGCCAGCTGTCCGAAATCAGACGCATTTTCGTATTTTCGAGATTTTGGGAGATCCCGAACTCAGAATTATGAACCGTTTGAAGTTTTGAAAATCTGACATGATGAACTTCCAGAAAAGTATTTTTCCAGAATTTAAAATATAATTTTATTCTACTGTAAAATTCGTGCAACGTAGACGTAAATATGAAACTACTGAAAACTGTCATCTATGCGCCCTTGTGGCCATAACTCTTTACCGACTTATAATTTTATAAAACCGTTGATTCCAGCGTTCATGTAGCGTTAAAATCAATAGGATTCCATACACAAATCTAGGATTTGAGTTGATTGACTTTTTGGTCAATGGATTGCCTCGATTTGCGTACCATGGATGACAAATCCGTAAAGTTGACTTTCTTTGGACCAAAATTAGGATTTAACAATAAAATCAGATTATAATAAGATTAAAATACTATTTTAGGTTATTTATTCAGAATTAAAATTTAATTAAAATGGAGGAACCTATTCACCGACTTTTGTAACCTAACTTGTTTAATTTATGTGACGGGTAGATCAGACAACGCCTTGAGTTGTGACTTCATCCTTTTTCAAAGCAGGCAAGTATACCTTGTCATTATACTGTTATTCATATTCCATATGTTGCATGCATATTTATTTTCTGTCTTTAGTTCATATACTTTAACTGTTATATAAAATGCGCACGACGGTGTCGTCGCGATATATTTTTATTTATGTATTTGCATTGACCTTGGTTATGAGACTACCCCATTATCATGTAGCATTATTAGGTTTATTGGCCGTGACATAGTTGTTACACGAGTGTGAGTCTCATATAGATCACAGATTGCGTGAGAGGTCTGGCCTCCTGTACGTATGGGCCGTGCGTTAGGGATAACTGCTGTTAGAAACTTTGTATGCTAGAAGACTTAGCAGTTATTAGAGGTCTATGGACATAGCCTATTGTAGTGCGGTGGTCTCATCCTTGTCCTTGTTTGGTTGCAGGATTGGGCTAGGGTACTAAGAATAGGCTATGAACCAAATTGTGTCATGGATGTGACATGCTTAGAGCATGGGGTAGGGAGAACAACAAGTACCGCATTTGAGCTCCTTTGCACTTTTTCTATTGTGCGCTCGGATTCTCCGCTGGAGATACAGGTGGTAATGACCACTATATATTATATTATTATCAGGCGGACCTCCGTCATTCAAAAGACGATGTACCTTTGTAGGCCCCTGGATCTCCAATAAAGAACCATGCTAAATCCCAGTTTTCAGTCAGATAGCTCACTTGTGGGGAAAGTTATTCTTAACTGCATTTACTTAGACGGTTAGGCGACCATTGGATATTTATTTCAGTACTTTATTGGCATGTGTTTTATGTATCTTGTTATGTCCCTCTGAGGACCTGGCCCCTTCCAGGTGTATCTGTTATTGAGTATTCGCAGGAGCGCAGGTTCGGATGGTTACATATGTTGCGAGGATGTCATCTCTTCGAGCCCCGTGATTGTTAGCTGGTATTCCTATATTGTGTTGTACTTATATTATAGTTGCTCTTATATTCGAGTTGGTAGTGGATTTGTTTCCACCCAACTATCATTCTTAGATACTTCTTATTGAGATCTAGATTCATAAATATTGGTTATTTATTTATATTTGATTTTCGTGGAAGAGATTTAGATTATACCCTGTGACATGTGATAGATTTATACCACTTGTGGATTGATATTCATATTACAGCGTACATATGGGTTTGGTTTCTATATATTGGAGTTGCCATATCCATGCGGCTGGCATGCTTACGTGTTCTTAGTCCTAAGTATTTTGGGACTGGGGCGTGACACGATCAGATACAACAGCCAGAGGGCCAGACTTCTCAGACTGTCCTGCAGCACTTCGAGGGCCAGACGTCCAGAGCTACGCCGATGCCTCAGTCTGAGAGATC
Organism: Iris macrosiphon; assembly: GCA_036927795.1. Lineage (NCBI taxonomy): Eukaryota > Viridiplantae > Streptophyta > Magnoliopsida > Asparagales > Iridaceae > Iris > Iris macrosiphon. Next base: position 114,163,085 of record JAYESA010000005.1, on the reverse strand, counting down.
GACATCTGAGGAGACTCCTACGACGCAACCAGAGGCCCCATTGCCATCACCTCCATCCTTTCCACCACAGATGCCACGTCCAGAGGAACAGTCACAGATGTTCCAACTCTTCCAGACTATGATGCAGGCGCAATGGCATCAAACCGAGACGTTGAGGCAGAGTTTGATGGTAGTAATGGAGAGGACCCCTGCCCCAACACCCGTACCAGCACCTCCACCAGCTCAGGCAGTTGGTACAGTGTGATGGTTCCGCCAGATGGGCCCGGATACTTTTTCGGGCAGCGAGACCGCTGAAGAGATCTTCGATTGGGTTGTCAACACGGAGATGCTACTAGAGGCTTCTCAGTTACATCCAGACCTTTGGATGACCGTAGTGAGGGCCCAACTGAAAGGCAATGCCCATCACTGGTGGGACTCCATAGAGCGCAGCGTAGGCAAGACGCAGACGTGGGACCAGTTTTTAGAGTACTTCAATGTGAAGTATTTCCCGGCTACGGTCAGGAATGCCCTCTACTCCCAGTTCCTGCACCTGGAGCAAGGGAATCTGTCCGTAGACGCATACGACGCAGAATTTAGTAGGCTTAGCCGATTTGGTGCCGCCCTGATACCCAATAACCTGGAGAAGGCCAGGAGATTCCATCACGGCCTTACCTTCGAGCTGCAGAGGTATACTACTACTCAGGCAAGGATCTCTTATGAGGAAGTTCTGTCAGAGGCTAGGATCCAGGAGGCTATTAGTAGAGGATCGAGATGTTCCAGCACGACTGCACCAGCCAGAGCTCAGCCCGGAGCAGGAGGACCGATTCGTCATCCAGGAGTGCAGATACAACAGAAGATTGTGCCATATAAGCAGAGAGAGCTACCGACGTGTCACTTTTGCAGAAAGAAGGGACATGTCCAAAAAGATTGCAGAAGAAGACTAGGACTGTGCTTGAGGTGCGGATCGACCCAACATCAAGCTCAGGAGTGTTCCCAGTATAGCGATAGAGCCCAATAGATAGTACAAACGCCAGCCCCACCAGCCCTAGGTATGTCCGTAGCATTGCTTGATAATTTATAGCTTATTATGTGTTATTTTAATTTTTAGGACGAAATTCTTATAAGTTGGGTAGATTGTAAACCCCCTCGACCAAAAATTAAGTTAATTAACTTAGATAGAGAGATTAGGGTTATTTTGGTACAAATTAGAATTTTTACGCAGAGTTTTATTTTATTGTGCAATGCTTATATTACTTAGGATACCTTACCGTTGCTTCGATATTTAGGACACTACACAGCTATTACCCTCAAACAAATTCCATACACCTTGTCTAGACATACCAGCCTACTATTCTGACCCTTGTGTAACTCACAAATGCTCTTTCTTGTACTTTATTTTAGTCGCACAAAAATTGTTACAAACGTTCGTACGTAAATTCAATTAATTGCTTATTTGCGTTCTTTGTCCGTTCCAATCGAAATTGGGACCCAACATCAACCCGTTTTGTCCAGCCCAAGTTATGATATTATTCTACTCTAAGCCCACTACGCCAATGACGCTTGTGCCCACCCAATTTTGACCCTCGGGTATTTTTAATTAATTAAAGAACACCTAGCGCATTAATTTTAATTAAATTAATGTAGTGACCCAACCTCACTCAAACTAGACCCAACTCCATCCCACATACATACCCTCAAGCCTCATACTAAACACCATACACCATTCTAGTCCACTACAAAACACCAAACATGGTGTTTTGCCACATCAAATCCTAATTTCCAATTATTGTGCAATTTTCTAATTATTCAGGGGCTTTTGTGCAATTAAGCAATGAGGTGCCCCCCTCTCATTGGCCCAACCACATGAAGAAGAGAACCCCCTTCCCTTGACCGGTCCACCATGAAATTTCTCCCTCCATTTTCATGTACTTTACATTACTTTTGGAGGACACATCCCAACCCCACATTTCAAACCCCTTAGATCCTAGCCACATGTGCAACATGTAGAGGCTTCACACAACCCTAGGAAAACTACCCAGTCGGCCCTAATCCCAAGGCACCCCCCTCTATCTCTCCTACAAATATTACATGCTACATCATTCATAAACCACCCAAAAACCAAACTACATAGAGTGAAAACCCTAAAAATCCCAAACCCACACAACCCGCAGCCTTCCTCCGACCATTCCCGTAGCCTCCTCCAGGCCACCACCGCGTCCGGCTACCACCGCGACGGTCCCCCCTACGACCAGCACCCACTCCCCCACCTCCAGCCACCGCCACCGGCCCCTGCTCCGCCTGCAGCAGCTGCCATCACCACCGTCCTCACCATCAACCCAACACCCCCACAGCCGAGCCGACCACCCGAACGTCCCCCGGCTCGCCACTACTGCACGACCGGCCACCCTACTCTGTCAACGACCCCCCATCTCGTCTCCTCCGTCCCCGCCATAACTCGGCCCCGGTCGCCCCCGCAGCCGGCCGGCACAGCCCCAGCAGCGACAACAACTGCTGTTGACGACGCCCCCCGCGCTGCAGGAGCTCTGTCCGACCACCGTCCCCGGCCCTGGACACCTAGGTACATTATACATAGTATACAGTATATTATACATAGTATAGTGAATACATCGTTATACATTGTCTCTATATACTATAATACGCATTCTGTTTTGGTAATTTATATGTATATACCTTCTATATATACTGTATTCTATTTGTATATAATATATATATATATATATATATATATATGTATTTCGTATTATATGAATATACATAGTATATATTATATACATGTATTCTATAAATTATATGTATTGTATACATTGGTATATTATAAAAATATATGTATATATATATATATAAATATATATATATATTGTATATTTAGTATATTAGTGTATAAATAAATATATGTATATATATATATATATATATATAAATAAATATATAAATAAATAAATAAATATATATATATATATATATATATATATATATATATATATATATATATATATATATATATATATATATATAAATAAATATATACTTTGCGTATTTAGTATATTGGTAGTGTGTATAGTATGTATTAAATAAATATATGAATATATATAAATATATATATACTTTGTGTGTATTAATATAGTATATATTAGTATATATTATATATGGGTACATTTTCCATTTTGTATATTTATACATATAAATATATATGTACTATATATATATATATATATGTTGTATATGTGTACTTATGCATATAAATTGTTATTTAAATATATGTAATTATATATGTATGGTTGTATTTATATATATATATATATTTAAATACCATATCTATGTACTATATTAGTATGTACATATTTATATATGTTATTAATTTTCATATACATAATATACAATGTATATATGTTATATGTTATTAATATATATTAGGTATTTATGTAATATATTATATGTATATATGTATTTATGTACGTATTAGAGTATCGTTGTATTTATATTTATGTATTTATATACAAGTACTTATTTAATGTATTTACGTATTGATGTGTTGGTACTTTATATATATATGTGTATATGTATAAATATAAATATGTCTATAAGCGTAACTATATATATATATGTAGGTATGTTATTTAATTACTTAATGTATATATATGTACATGTGTTATGTATGTATACATGTACTATGTTAGCATAGGTAATTAAGCATGGTATAATTTAGTGATTTATAATTTTGGGTTATCTGTTCGTAGGCACCCGAGACGGTGCTACCTTGACTGCTGGTTCCGGAGCATTGCTTGTGCACACCAGAGTTCCAGACAAGTATACCTTGCCTTGTTGTTACTGTTTAAATTCAGATATTTATCTAGTTGCACATTTTATTGTTTTAATATTAACTATGCGCGTCCGAGAAGACTCGGATGCAGTCAACGAAGGCGTTGACGTTAGGACTTGTGTCAGACCTAGTGTCTAGTAGACCCACCTCAAGTTGAGGAGTTATCAATATGACTTCCCAGGCCTTGACATGTATCTTAACACGTCATAAAGTGAGTTCATATAGGGACGCGTGCTTCATGACCGACTGGCTATCAGCATGAGCAGTACGTGTGACAGCGTTTAGCTTAGTTGTTTATTTCTGTAGCGACTTGCATCATAGTATGAGATGTCCACGTCGCATTCGCGACTTGTACATTAACATTGGGCGGGGAAGACAATTAGTAGGCGTATGGGACAGACATTTGGCCACCGTAGTTTCAGAGTAAACTGCGGGGCCGTGATCCTCAGTGTTACCCAGTTATGGGCCATGTGTTACCCAGATATGGGCTCAGGTTACCCGGTTATGGGCATATATGCTTGTCGATACATCCATCAGAGGTTACTAGCTGCGCGCTATCATGATCGGTGATGTAGTCAGCATATACTCCTGGCATTCAGTTTACAGCTAATGCCAGGTACTAAGCCTCTGGCTCGACGCTACGCTTTATACCTTTTACCTACCCATACGTACCAGGGTTGTCTTCAAAGTGCATTTCATGTAGCTGGATAGTTCACCCATGAGTTCACACAGTATATACTTTATGGCATGCATTTTTGTATCTTGTTACGTCCCTCTGAGGACTTGGTTCCCTTCCAGATCCGGATGAGCACTTATACCCGACCATCTACGGAGCAGGAGTAGAGACAGGATTCCTGATTGAGGACTTCGAGGCATTTCCAGGGGAGTTCCCATGATTTGAGTACGCGGTTGTTTCGGACTAGAGTTTTCATATCTAGCTAGTTGATACTCTAGTCTAGTTATCTTACCTCTTTCTGCACTTTATTTATATTTTTATATTTCAGTGGGTTTATACCCAACAGACTATTTCAGATGTATTATGGATATTCAGACTCTTGTATTTTATTTACCAGCAGTTGTTTCAGCATTTTGATATTGTATTCTGTGGATGAGATTTAGATATTACCTGTTATATATTTCCATATTAGACTTGTTAGTATTTTAGGATAGCGTAGCACGCTTCGACAGGATCCATTAAATTGGGATATCCTTCGGAGACGTGTCAGCTGGCCAATGCCACGTGGCCTGGTCCCGTATATTTTGGGACTAGGGCGTGACATAGGATTAGAACCTTGGATGTGTTTTAACTTCCAGGACATATCTGTTAGTGTATCTTATTTTACATCCATTTAATTGGTCGAAATAGTTACATAGCTTTTTACAGCAAAAAGTCCTAACTTTTCATGTATATTTGGCTATCATGTTGGATACTTCTACCATAATATTTTAATGTTCATGCATACTTATTTTTGTGTCACTACCCGCACCCAGAAATTAGGCATGAATCGTGGGTACGTCCAGCCTACGCCGCAGCATCGACAGTAGAACGCTGTCACTACCACATTTCTAGGGAAGGGTATTTCAGTAATTTCATAATTAATTAAATATTGTGCATGATAATAATTATTTGTTGTATTATTTAATGGTTGTTAGATATTAGTTATTTATTTTGGACTTGTGTTAGTGGACCTAACTAGTTTAGTTTAGACACATGGACTAACATGAATTAATTGTTAAAATTTAGCCCAATTAAAAAGCCCATTGTTAAGGAGATGGATTAAATTAATTAAACCATTAGACTAGAAGCTTTCCTCCTTAATTATTTCTTCATGAGAGGCCCCAAGGGGTATATTGGATAATTCATGGTAGCTTGAGGAAGGGGAAAGGGGACCGGCCTATATAGAGAGGGGGAAATAATTTCTTTCTCCTCTTTTCATTTGGAAACTAGATCTAGAATTTCCCTCAACCAAATTCCTTCATTTCCACTTTATTTTCCTACCAAATTTTATTCCAATTCCTTCCCAAATTACTATTGGAGGCTAGTAGAGTCAGGATCTTGAAGGAGGAAGCAAGGATCTACAAAAAGGAGCAAGGATCTACAAGTTGGAGGCCAATTTCATCATATTTGGAGGTTTCATTGGGAATCCATCTTCCAATAGGTACAATTCAGTTTTTTTCCCTTAAATTAGGTTCTAAATCTGAGATTTAACCATGGAAAATTAACCTATATGCATAGGCTACCCATAGGATTTGGTTTTGTGTTCATAGGAGGCCTATTGAGAAAGTTATGGTACTTTTTGTATCAATTTTGGGGTAATTTCGAGATTGACATATGTTGTATGTGTTAATTGGTCCTATAGATCAATTTGGCATGTGCTTGTGTGTTTGGGGCTAGTGTCGTGTCCATAATTGGGTACGTGTAGGTCGTATCCCAATAATTTGGTGATACGTGTTATTTTGGAGGTTTTTTCTCCGACACGGGACTTTGTACATGTCATATTTTGACACGGACACGTAGAATTATTTTTAACTCTTCGTATTGTTCATAAATAATATATATGACTTGTTCGTGTCCTTCGGGGTACGTTTGGATGTGTGGAGGACTCGTGTCGCAAGCGTATCCTAGATCTAGTGGGATACGGGGTGATACGATCCATGTAGTTGTGTAATTTAAATTGTAGACATAGTTCTCTTGTCATTGTGATATAAAATTATATATATATATATATATATATGTATATATATATATATATTTATATATATATATATATATATATATATATATATATATATATGTATATATATATATATATGTATATATATATATATATATATATATATATATATATATATATATATATATACATATATATATATCTATATTTGTGTCTTAGATCTATGTATCTGTGTATATATTATAAGTGTATATATTGTTAGGTGGCTATTCTTCTAATTGTAAGTATAATTACATATATTAGTATGTATAGATATGTATATGTTCAATAGATAATTATATGTTATTATAGTCATATTTATATATATGTGTGACATATTATTGTATGATTATGTATAGGTAAACATATATGTATAGTTATATATATACATAATACTATGTATGTGTGTAAGGTACCATGTATTTATTATGTACACAGTTTATTTTGAGGATAGCTATGTATATATATATATGATACTATATTATGTAATATTGTGTGCATATATATATCCTATATGTATAAGATATATGTATATATAATTAAATATGGTGTTATGTATATACATATATTACTATTTATATATGTGTATGTGAGGGGAAAGAGTGTATGTATATTTACATGTAGTATTTGCATGTATTGATAATTATAGATGTAAGTATATATATTATATAGTGGTATGTATATATATATATATATATAATGGTTCAGAGACAGCAGCAAAGGGTGACAACAGCCGCGTCACAACAAGGCAGCAGCCGCTGTAGCAGCAACAATAGCAAAAGGTGACAACAGCCGCAGCCGTCGCTAAAGCAGCAGCAGCAGCGGGAACAGTCAGCAGCAGCGACGACAGCAGTTTAGCGATGGCCGTAAACCGTCGCCAAAGCTGTAGCAGCAGTGGGAACAGTCAGCAGAAGCAGCGACAACAGATTTAGCAATGGGCAGAACCGTCTCTAAAGGGGCAGCTTATCAGAGTATCAGAGTTTTAGAGACTGTTTTTATGACAGTTAGCAGATTTCTATATAAATACTTATATATATATATATATTAGTATTTAATATATAAGTAAATGTGTTCTTAAATTGCTAATAAGTATAATTAGTATAGCATATGTATATTACGGGTAGTTAGTATAAACAAGTTTGGGGTATTACCTTGAGATACCAAGGTAAATACCAAGGTAATTGGGAATACCCAAGGTATTGGGTTTGGGGTATCAAGATTATGGTTTTATGTTGTGATACCAAGTTGGTTCAAAACCAAGGTACCTTTTTGATGTTTGTCTTTAAGATTTTATTTAATAATATTGTTTTGGCATTGTTTGTGATATTTTACCTATGGAGTTACGTATCTGGAGATACGATATCCTAGTAAGTAAGATATGGGTTTTGTGACTTAGACTTTAGTATTTAAACCCAATATCCTTGTGTAGACTTCTGCAACCTAGAATTAGGCAGTTGACCATAGTTTGACTATAGTTGACCATAGTTGACCTTATAGTTGACTTAGTTTGACTTTTGACTTAGAATTGACTTATTGACCTAGAAGTTGACTAGTTTAACTTATTCTCTTTCCGAAACCTTGTATTGATATTGTATTCCATATCTAGGTCTTTGAGGCACCGTATCAGACATCTGTGAGGCTATTCATTGGAGTTCAGACGAGTACATTCTCTGTTAGTTTCTCGTTTATGATATCCTCTATGTTCATTGTATCTAGGATAGATATCCATGTTTCTTGATACGATAGTTACACAGATTGGTATATCCGGATCTTGTTATGAGATGTTATTCCTTGTATATGGTGTATCTTGTGCAAGTCTTATTTCATTGATTATCTTGTGCATGTATAGACACTGATTCTCGGGAAGATTTGCTCCCTTTCTAGAGAATCCCGTGCCATAGCATACCATGGTTGGATCTATTATACCAGTCGGGGGTGGGGAGTATTTTAGTGTAGATATGTATTCATACCCTCCTTGTGCATGTCTTGTTCCTTGTGAGTGTTGATCATACACAGCACGTACGATCAGCCAGGCCATTATACTCTTGTGCAAGTTCCCAAGCCGATCACATATTAAAGCTAGTACTCACACACTTAGACATTAGTATTCTTGTTCATTGTCATATGGTTCATTCTTGTATTTATTCCAGTATTTCCTTATTGTGTATCTCTTGTATCTATTGTGCATCTTGTATATTTATATATATTTACTATTACATAGTTTTTATCATTGATTATAACTGCTGTTAGAGATATACTCTGCTCCTTTCCTGACATAATATATTTTTCCCAGATGACACTGAGGACTGGTACCCTATACATTATGGACCTCAGGATGTTGTGGGTTTAGAGTCTGAGACCCTGGTTCAGGAGGGACTTATCCCGACTGAGGCAGATGACCCGAGTTTAGTAGCTTCTTAGTATTTCTTGTACTGGATTTGTCTCCAGCTTATTTGTTAGTATTCTTTCAGACTCATTAATGTATTATTTTAAACTCATGAGTTGTATGTGACTTTTTATTCTTTATCTGATTCGTGCTCATTTCCATCTTAGTTCTGTGATTGAGTATATTGTTATTGTTGGTGGTTCATTATATTGCTAGATAGATTACCCAAACAACGTTCTACCACCGATTCTGTGGCGTAGGCTGGGCGTTGTTCCCGACTTGTACCCTTACACCGGGTGCGGGTTGTGACAAACGTTGTCTAGGTCTTAATAATATACTAAACATAACTCACAACCTGTCAATGATATCAACTCCATAAGGAGGACAATAAAATAATATCTCTCAGCATCTCATAATGTATACTCAATCATAATAGCTATAAGGATATAAATGGCACGATAAAAGATAAGAAGAATGACATAGTCAAACACAATGTCTCATAATAGAGATAAACCATAGTCTAGCTGTCCAACATAAAAAATCTCCATAAGTCTCAATTTAAACTTAACATAAGTCTCAACATAAACTCAAATAAACCTCAATGCATAAAATAACTGCTATCTAGATAGCTGCAGATAGTGTCTCCTCTAAGGGAAGGGACTCCTCTAAGATCTCTGGTGTGTAATCTGCATTTATACCTGGTCCATAGTGTATGGGACAGAAGTCCTCAAAATCCTCTGAAAAAATATTCAGTCAAGATTGAAGCAAAGTACAAGCACTAACAGCAGTTCCACATATATTGACAAAAACTATAATACAGTGTAAAGAAATACAAGATGGATATAAATACTGGCAATAAGAAATACTGGAGATAATGAAATACCGAAAATAGAAATATTGGAGCATATGTCATCATCAATGGTACACTAGCAATGAACAAAAATACAAGTGCATGCTAGATCAATGAACTGGAATATAAGTGAATGTTAGACAGTAACAGAACATAGGGAAATGCTAGATCAATAAACTAGAGATACATGTATAGAATATCTAAGTGTGTGAAACATCAGCATATCATGTGATCGACTTGGAATTGATCTGGCTTATTACATATGATTAGCTATGGTTCATGTAAGGTCAGGCTAACCATCCGGATAGTTATGATGCGAGCAATAGTCAGGCTAATCACATGTAACAGGCTATGAGGCATGTAATGGTCAGGCTGCACCGACGTGAGGTGTGGGTGAGCTATGATGCATGTAGAGTTGGGTATGATCACATAATCTACTAATATCTCCCCATACCCAGCTAGCACGATGGATTCCAATCACGACTCCTCGTGATCGGTCTCGATGATGCCAACTCGTGTATACATAGTGTCAGAATCATGTACGTTATACAACTAGAATCATAGAGATAATCAATATAATGAAAACTGTCAGAGAATGTACTCGCTTGTGGTCCTCTGCTGGAAATACCAATGCCCTATTTCTAAGGTCTTGTCTGAATAATCCAATAGTCCTATAGACATCATTTAATAATAATTTAGAATCAGTCGGTACAATAACATACACATAATCATAAATATACTGAACTCAGAGACTACGCTAAGGTGCTACTTGTCATCTAACAGGGTCAAGTGTACGTCTAGCTACACGGGTGTCACGTCCTCAAATGCTGTGCAATCAGACAGTCAATTACTAACACATGTCTCGCCAGTACGTCAGTGTATATAAGACAGTCAACTTATAATTTTCAGGGTCATATAGTCAAAGTAAATACGGAATATTCATAATTAACACTAGGTCTCAAGGTACATATACAATATATTCATACTAGTATTAGTATTTAATTTTATATATATATATATCAACCAATATTATATGCATACCAATTGGAATATTATACACATACGCGTACGTATACGCATACGAGTTTGGTTCACTTGCATAATGTCTAGCGATCAATATCTAATGAACACCCTAAATCCTAACATTTCACATGTACATATACACAACATGGTGAGAATAACTCGAACCTGCACGCACGTGAACGAGGGGTGTTCGACGTCGAGGTGGGCTGCTGTCGTTCAGGCGAGGCTCGGTCCGGTCCAGTCGAGGGAAGTCGTCGGTTCAGCGGGGTCGGGTTCAGGCGTGTGCTGGCGAGGAGGGAAGTCGAGTCGTCGAGGGGATGGTGAAGTCTCCGACGTCGATGAGATGGTGGCAGCGTTCAGTCGAGGAGGGAATAACAGTTACTGTCGTCGAGGTCCGGCGTGGCTCTTAGGCGAGTCGGGATCCAGGTGGTCGGGTGGATGGACTCAGTAGGCGGGGTGCAGCGGCGTTCAATCGGATCGTCGACGGGTTGATGGCAGTCGGGTGCTGTCGTGGAGTCGAGAATAGCGGGGCTCCGGTGATGATGGCGAGGTCGGCGGGGTCTGCGAGCAGGGAGGTGCTGGTGAACGTGGAGGCGGTCTCTAACGGGTGCTCCGGCGAGCGCTCCGGTCGGGATGGAAGAGGGAGAAGATGAACAGGAGATGGGGGGAGGTTACGGCTAGGTTAGGTTTGATGGGGATAAAAATATAAAGAAAAGATGACATCTATATATATGTGGGAAAATAGGGTTGGGTTTGAGGTTGACCTAGAAAGTTGGGCCTCGTCAACATCCTCCTTGGAAAAAGGGTTTTGCTTTTTCATATAGAAATTCAAAGGCTAGGATTTGGTTTGTTTCAAAATGGAGGGCCAAGGTTTAATGAGGGTTGATGTTGAGTGTTACATACTCCAAAAATTATGGAAAAAAATTCATATAAAAGAAAATAGGATTTCTTCATGTGTTGGTCCAATGGGGTATGGACACCTCAATGCACTTTTGCATAAAAGTGCCCAACAATTAGGAAATTACACAAAGTGAGATTTTTGGATTAATTTAATTAAAATTAATATATTGGTGTTCTAAAATTAATTAGAAGTACATATGATTAAAATTAGGTGGGACACAAGTGTCATGAATGAAGAAGACTTATAATAGAATATCATCATAATTTGGGTTGCACAAAATGGGTCAAGATTGTGTGTCCAATTTTGATTGGAACGCACAAAGATGTAAAAGTTAGATTTATATAGAATTAAATACAATTGTTTGCAATGAATATTGTGCGACTAAAATGAAGCACAAAAGGGCATAATTATGAGTTACACAAAGATTAAAATAGAAGGCTGGCACGTTTAGGACAAGGGTATAAAATTTTTGGAAGACAAAAGCTAGTGTAGTGCTCCAATTATCGAAGCAACGATAAGGTACAATAATCAAATAAAATCACAGTAATTAAATATAAATAAATATCAGGCAATATTAACACATTAAATTAAATAAATGAAAAGACGAAAAATACCCCTATTCTGAAATGTGCTAGTGACATTTTATCTAGCTCTGTAGGGTATGTTTAATCTCCACAAGTAACTATTTGCCATTTGAATCATGCATCTGGTTTGCATCAGTCATACAGCACCTACATACTCATTTTATAGTAACTTAATTTTTTTTCTTTTGCTAAGTGCTCTATTTCTCTAATGTCTGTACTTGTTTAGAATGGTCATGCATTCTTTTAAATATTTTTATTCTTCATGATTCTGATATATCATTACTCCATATGCATTTGAAAGAAAATGTTCGGCCAGAAATCTAGATTGAATATAAGGCTTGAAGCCAAAATAGACTATGTTAGGCATAAAGCCTAATTAATAAAACTCAAATTTGTAGATTTGAGTATTTGTATTATATTCTAAATACTTGTTTTGTTTTCAGTCCTATGGCAAGCATCACCAAACTTAAGTTCGCTGCTCTTGATATTTCCAGAAAAAAAATATTTAACTTGTGTTCTTGATGTTGAGATCCATCTGAGTGCAAAGAACCTAGCACATGTCATCAAAGAGAAAAATGAGGCAAGCGAACAAGACAAACCCAAGGCAATGATTTTCATTCGATATCACCTCCATGAAGGGCTAAAATCTGAATATCCTGGAGTGAAAGACCTACCTGTTTTATGAAAAAACTTGGAGGAACGTTATGATTATCAAAAGAGTATGATACTCCCAAAGGCTCGCTATGATTGGATGCACCTGAGGTTGCAAGATTTTAAAACAGTGAACGAATATAACTCTATAATGTTCAAAATCGTATCTCAAATAAGATTGTGCGGAGATAATATTATAGAAGAAGACATGTTGGAAAAGATATTCACTACATTCTATGCCACGAACATGCTCCTGCAGCAGCAGTACCGTAAAAAATATTTAAAAAAATATTCTCAATTGATCTCATGCCTACTTGTTGCTGAACAAAATAATGAGCTCTTAATGAAAAGCCATAACTCCCACCCTACTAGATCGCAACCATTCCCTCAAGCGAATGCAAGTAACTATAGACAAGGACGTGATCACGGTCATGGTCGTAATTATGGTCGTGGTCATGGTAGCGGTTATATTCGTGGTATAACTCGACACCAAGGTGGTCCTAATTATCACGCCTTCAACAAGAAGGTTGGGCCATACCCCTTGAAATGGAACAACAATGGCGGAAAACAAGAAAAATGAAAGGGTACAAAAATAGATTCTCGGAAGAATTATGAAAAAGCCTGCTATAGGTGTGGAGCAAAAGGGCATTGGTCTCGTACCTGTCATACACCAAAGCACCTTATTGATCTTTACCAAACATCTATCAAGGGTAAAGGAAAAGAAAAAGAGATCAATTTTGCAGATTTTAATAAAATTGTTGATGATAAAAATAAACCAATAGAATTTACTCATTTGGATGTTAATGATTTCTTAAACGAGCCAAGTGAAAGAATTAATGGGATTAAGTTTTGGGGTGATGATGCAAATAATGGCAATAAAAAAATAAAATTGATTGAGTTGGGATTTAGACTATTTGAACTTTATTTTTCTAAGTTTAATTTTAGTTCAATGCTTGTATTGTCATGTTTCTAAGTCTTCGTTGTTATAAGTTCGAATTAATAAATTAAGTTTTATAATATTTCTTACTCAATTTTTTTTATAAATATGAAAAATAATGATGCAGTGAACAACTCCAATGGTAGAGATATATGTCTGGTTGATAGTGGATCAACACACAATTCTTCGAGATCGAAAATACTTCTCAAACTTAAAATTAGAAAAAGCAAATGTTAGTACAATTTTTGGTACTATAAAACTAATTGAGGGCTCTGTAAGAGCGAACATTATATTACCGGGTGGAACAAATATTTTGGTAAAAGAGGTTTTGTATTCTAGCAAGTCAAAAAGAAATTTGCTAAGTTTCAAAGACACGTCTCAATGGTTTCCATATAGAGACTATGAATGAGGAGAATATGGAATACCTATGTATTACATTCAATGATTCATGGTAGAAGCATGTGAAAGAAAAACTCCCAGTTTTCTCATCAAGATTGTATTATGCAAACATAAGTGCAATAGAATCTAACACTGCGATAAACCAGAAGTTCAATGATCCAAAACTTTTTATGCTTTGGCATGATCAACTTGGCCACCCTGGATCGAGTATGATGCATCGAATAGCTAGAAACTCACATGGGCTCCTCTAAAGAACCAGCAGATTTTCTTACCTCTTGATTGTGTGTATGTTGCATACTCACAAGAAAAATTAATTGTAAGACCATCTCCAATAAAAGTTAATTTTGATTCCTCTAGGTTTTTATAAAGAATACAAGGGGATATTTGTGGACCTATTGACCCACCTTGTGGACCATTTCGTTACTTTATGGTCTTGATAGATGCATCATTTAGATAGTCATATGTAAGTCTATTGTCAACACGAATGGTTGCTTTTGCCAAACTTCTTGCTCAGATTATAAGATTAAGGGCTCAATTCCCTGATTATTCCATCTAGACTATTCATCTTAATAATGCCGGTGAATATACATCTCAAGCAATTAATGATTATTGCATGTCAATTAGCATTAATATTGAACATTCAGTTGCACATGTGGACTTACAGAGTCTTTATTAAAAGGTTACAATTGATTGCCAGACCTTTACTTTTAAGATCAAGTTTACCCACTTCTGTTTGGGGACATACAATATTATATGCAGCTGCATTGGTTCGTATTCGACCAAGTTCATTTTACCATTATTCACCATTGCAACTTGTATCTGGCCAGCAGCCTGATATTGCCCACTTAAAAGTTTTTGGTTGTGCAGTTTATGTCCCTATTTCTCCACCTAAACATACAAAGATGTTCCCACAAAGACGTCTTAGAATTTATGTTGGTTTTGATTCCCCTTCTATAATAAAATACATTGAGCCACTGACGGACGATTTATTTAAGGCAAGGTTTGCTAATTGCCATTTTGATGAGTCAGTTTTCTCGTCGTTAGGGGGAGATAAAATGTTACTTCCTATAGAATGGCATGAAATTACATGGAATGTACCATCTTTTATTGACCCACGCACAAATAGATGTGAGCAAGAAGTAAAAAAGATCATTCATTTGTAAAATATCGCAAATCATTTGCCAGATGCATTAACTGATATTAAAAAAGTGACTAAATCTCATATACCGACAATAAATACACCAGCACAGATTGATACCCCTGAAGGACAACATGATGGCACAATAAAATGGTGCATGAAACGTGGATGCCCTATTGGCGCTAAAGATAAGAACCCTTGAAAGAAAATGGTACAAGTAATTACTCCTGAAGAGGAAACAATTTCAAAACATGAAAGCGCTATAGAAAATTTAACTGATCAGTATAAAGTAGCTCCTGAAGAGACATAACAAAGAACAAATTTCAGAAGAGATCTCTTTAAATTATATGAGTACAAGAGAAAGCTGGGATATAAATAAAATTACTATAGATAATATTTTTGCTTATAGTGTCACATTTGATATTGTTAATGAGAATCCTGAACCAAAATCTATTGATCAATGTCGACATAGAAATAATTGACCAAAATGGAAAGATGCGATAGAAGCTAAATTAAAATTCCTAAAAAGTCACAAAGTATTTGGACCAGTAGTCCAAACTCCTTAAGGTATGAAACCTATTAGATACAAATAGGTATTCGTAAGAAAACACAACGAGAAAAATGAAATTATGAGGTACAAGGCATGACTTGTAGCACAAGGTTTTTCACAGAGACCTGGAATCGATTATGACAAAATATATTCTCCTGTGATCGACGCAATTATATTACGATACTTGATCAGTTTAGCAGTCATAAAAAAACTTGATATGCGGCTTATGGATGTTGTTATCGCATATTTATATGGGCCGTTGGATAATGACATTTATATGAAAATCCCAGAAGGATTCAAATTGCCTGAAGCAAATAAACAAAGGTCTCATGGGTTATACTCAATAAAATTACAACGATCCCTATAAGAATTAAAATAATATGGAAGAATGTGGTATAACCGTCTTAGTGAATACCTTGTTAGAGAAGGATATATAAATAATCCAATTTGCCCATATACTTTTATAAAAAGATCTAAAAATGGATTTTCCATTATTGCAGTATATGTTGATGACTTAAATCTTGTAGGAACTCCTGAAGAGCTCACAAAAATTGTCAATTATCTGATGAAAGAATTTGAGATAAAAAATCTTGGAAAAATAAAAATTTGTCTTAGCCTGCAGATCGAGCATTTATCTAATATATTTTTTATCCATCAATCTACCTATGCAGAAAAGATTTTGAAAAGATTTTATATGGATAAACTCATCCGTTGAGTAGCCCCATGGTTATTCGATCGTTAGATGAAAAGAAAGATCCATTTCGTCCTCGAGAGGACAATATAGAATTATTAGGTCCAGAATTACCATACCTAGACCTGATATAGTATTCTTAGTAAACTTACTGGCAAGATATAGCTTGGTACCAACAAAATGTCATTGAAATGGTATTAAACATATATTGTGTTATCTTTACGGAACAACCGACATGGGCTTGTTTTACTCAAAAAATTCAGAATCACAAGTTGTGGGTTGTGCTGATCCTGGTTATCTATCTGACCCACATAAAGGAAGATCTCAAAGTGGATATATGTTTACTTGTGGTGGTGCTGCAATATCATGGTATTCTATGAAGCAAACATTAGTAGCTACTTCTTCTAATCACTCAGAAATTCTGGCATTGCATGAAGCAAGTTGGGAGTGCATATGGTTGAGAACGATGGTTCAGCATATCCGAGAATCATGTGGGTTATCTTCAACAAAAAATATTCTGACGATATTATATGAAGACAATGCTGCTTGTATTACATAAATCAGAAATGACTACATCAAAGGTGACAAAATGAAGCATATATCACCGAAAATTTTCTATACTCACGAGCTACAAACTAATGTAGATATTGACGTTCGACAGATACAATCGAGTAAAATTTTTGCTAATTTATTTACTAAAGCATTGCTAACCACAACTTTTAGAAAGAAGATTCAGAATATTGGGATGCGTCAACTAAATAATTTTTTGTCAGTATCAGGGGGAGCGTGATCACTAATTCTTACAATGTACTCTTTTTTCTTCGACCAAGTTTTTATCCCACTGAGTTTTTCTTGGCAAGGTTTTAACGAGGCAGTTTATCACGCTTACGAATTTTATATGAATATGTACTCTTTTTCCTTCGTCCAAGTTTTTATCCCGTTGGATTTTTCTTATTAAGGTTTTAACGAGGCATATCCCATACATATTGGACATCCAAGGGGGAGTGTTGTAAATATGGATTTCCAAAGGTCTTCCATAACTTATGTAACTTATGGCCTTTGGTTTCAATAACCTAACTTATGGCTTTTGGCATCTATAACCTATGGTCTTTGGCATTCTATTGTAAGTCTATAAAAGGACCATTCTAGTTGAGTGTTGAAAATGAAAAAAAATATTCTTCTTACATTTCCTATCTTGTTCTTGTCACGACCCGCACCTGGAAATTGGGCATGAGCCATGGGTACATCCAGCCTACGCTGCAGCATCGACGGTAGAACGCTGTCTAGGTCTCAAACATAACTTATCCTGTCAATGGTCTCAACTCCATAAGGAGGACAATGATAATACATGGATCCACAGTTTATAATATACTCAATCACAAGGCTATATGAAAGTAATTGGCACGATGAGAAATAAGGACAAGAGTTCTATCATAAGTCAACACAAATATAAATACATCATAAATCTAGAGTCTAGATGTCCACCCAAAAGTCACAACAATAATACAACCCAAATCTCAGTCTAGTACAATAATACATAAAATAGGACAGTCTAAGTGCCTGTAGGTAGAATCTTCTCTAAGATGGGTAACTCCTCTGGAATTTCTGGTTTTGCTCCCGGGCCGTAGTGGGTAGGGCAGAAATCCTCCAAGTCATCTGAAAATGTTATCCAATCAGGATTGGAGTGAAGCACAAACACTAAACAACAGTTTCATTTATGTTGACAAAAACTATAAAACAATATAAGGAATATAAGATAAAATAAATACTGGAAATATAGGGTACTAGAGAATATAAAATGAGCAATGGAATATCTAGCAATGAACAAATATATAAGTGAATGCTAGATCAAGTGAATCTGAAATAAAGAATAAACATCTGGCTAAGTGTTTGAAATATTAATTTATTATGTGATCGGCTTGGGACGAGATCAGGTTTATTACATATGATTAGCTATGATTCATGTAGGTCAGGCTAACCATTTGGTTAGCTATGATGCAAGTAATGGTCAGGCTAATCATATATAACAGCTATGAGGCATGTAACGGTCAGGCCGCACCCGACGTGAGATGTGGGGTGAGCTATGATGCATGTAGAGTTGGGTATGATCACATAATCTACTAATATTTCCCCATCCCCAGCTAGCACGATGGATTCCAATCACGACTCCTCATGACAGGTATCTAGGGTGCTAACCCGTGTATCCACAGTGTCAGAGTCAAGTATACTATACAACTGGAATTATAGAATTAATCAACAAAACGAAAACTGTCAGAGAATGTACTCGCCTGTGGTCCTGAGGAAGGTGCGAGGATCAATGTTCAAGGCGAGATCACAATGACCTAATTATGGAATATCAATGTCAAAATACTGAATTAAGGGGACAATATGTTTAACTAATTAAATGCGAGGCCTATAGGTCAAATCTTAGGTTTACTGGTCACTACTAGGTTAATTAGTTAATACCTTGCCAACTCGACACTTCGAGTACCCACCTACTACTACCTCACTATTATGCACTAATCATACCTTGGTGTCACTAGGCCCATGATACTAGGTATCTCAAAACTCATTAGATGTGTAAATACTGGTCCCTATAGGTACTAAATAGACACAACTCTTAACCCTAGCTATTTAGTTCTGGCCTTGATATCTAGGTTATACTAACTACCCATTACACATAACCCATATATGTATATATATATATACACATAACCCAACATACTACTAACTATAACAGCTAGCTAATTTAGTGAATAATTAGACTAACCAATATCCAAAGACCCCCAATATCAGTCTTCCTGCCACACAGCTAACTCACACTGATACACTGCACCTACAAATCCTTTTGATACCTTAACCCTAGCTGCTATCAAACCGCTCCTACAGTCAAATCCAAAACCCCAAATACTGATACACTACGAAAGCTCAACTCACCTAGTCCATTGCTCATGAACCAAAGCACTCAAAAGTTCACAAAATCCCTGATGCTAATAACTAGAGAACCCAACAACTGGCACTGAACTCCCCAGCTACACATCTACACATCACAGTTTCATAACTGGACAGACTGAACCATTCATAGTTACAAGCACAAGAACTTAACTGATACTCAGTTTATACTCACTGAGATACACACAGTGTCACACACCACAGTTCACTCGTGAAGTAACCCCCAACCTACTGAAACTCTAAGACCTACACACACACAGATGAACTTCAAATCCCGACTGTGCATAGTGAACCCCCAATACAAACATACACACAACACAAAATCCGTAGGTATAACTACACATACATACATATATATATATATATATATATATATATATATATATATATATATATATATATATATATATATATATATATATATATATATATATATATATATATATAGGTTCCTAAGAACTAGGTTAAAATAGGTATTCCCTCACTGGGAACATTTCTACAACCACATGGTGTGCCAAAATTGGGTTTTCCATCAAAAACTCCAAAATACTCAAATCCGAACCCTAAATCGAGACCATTACCATAGGAAGGAGATGTAATTCTGTCTAAAAGCATACCCCTATGCTTAGGGTTCACGAATTTGGGAAAAAAACTAACGTAGAAACACCAAACCCTAGATTCACCTAGGTATTCATGGGAAAACCCTAAAAACAAAATTTATAACGAATGGTGGGCTCCTAATGCCCAAACAATAATGAAAAACAGAATTAAAATGGGGTTAAATCGAATTTTCACCTATTGGGAGATGGTTTCCCAATGTAGGTCCTCTTTCTTCAAGCCTTCTTGGTCTAAGCTCCTAGATTTCGATTGATGGAGGAGGAAATAAATTTCTAGGGTTTATAATTTCTAAAATTTATGGGAAAGGAAGGGTTTTTCTAATGGAGGCTAGGTTTAGGGCTTTCTTCATGAATGAAGAAGTTTGAGGGAGGCTTCCCCTCATTATATTGGACTAGGGTTAGGGTTTCTAATGTCAAGGTTTAATTAGCCCTTCATGTTTAGTCATGAAGAACTTAAATTAATTAAGGTTTAGTCATTTTTAGGGTTTTAAATCTAAAACTAAAAATGCTAATTAGGGTTTGTCACAAGAGTTAAACCTATTGGGTTTTTAGGTCAACCAAAAACCTATGCATTAAGAACACCTTATAATTATTTAATAAAACTCATCACACATATTCATTACATAATAATTTAAATCGGGAAATTACAATAATGTCCTAATCTAGAAATGTGGTAGTGATAAGTCTACCCTCCTAAAAAAATTTTGTCCTCGAAATTGGATTGAACTAGAACAAGAATGAAATCAGATAAGGAATTATACCTCAGGTTTCGAAGAGATACGGGTATTGCTCGCGTATTTTGTCCTCTCTCTCCCAGGTCGACTCTCTTGGAGAGTGATGTCTCCATGCAACACGAACCAAAGGAATAGTCTGGTTCCGTAACACCTTCTCTCTGCGATCCAAGATATCTACGGGCTGCTCAGGGTAGCTGAGAGTCGGACCAACCTCGATCTCCGAGTGATCTAGTACGTGACTAGGGTCTGCCACGTTCCGCCTCAGCTGCGACACGTGGAACACGTCATGCACTCCCTCTAGTACAGGTGGCAAGTCTAGTCTATACGCCACTGCACCGACCCTCGCAAGAATATCGAAGTGTCCGATGTACCATGGACTAAGCTTCCAGCCTCTACCAAAATGAATCGTGCCCCGCGTTGGAGAAATCCGTAGGAACACTAGATCGCCAACCTAGAACAAAACAGTCTCAACATACAGTCTAAACAAAACAATCACAAGCCAAAAAATAATAATCTATACCTGAAACTCAAGGGTCTACGGTGGCTGTCGGCCCAATGCCGCTGTCTGTCCTGCGCCACTCACAGTTTGTCTCTGATGAGTTTTACTTTTTCTCTGGTCCTAGCAAGGCTCTCTCTCCGAAGTCATCCCAAGATAACGGTGTACGACACCTTCGTCCATAAAGAGCCTCGAATGGCGATATCTCGATGCTGGCTTGGTAGTTGTTGTTGTAAGAAAACTCTACCAGGTGTAGATGATCCTCCCAAGAACCTCCGAGATCTAGAACGCAAGTGCGTAGCATATCCTCGAGAGTCTGAATAGTCCTTTCAGACTGCCCGTCTGTCTGGGGGTGGTATGCGGTACTGAACTTGAGCTGAGTGCCCAAGCTAGCCTGCAGACTCCTCCAGAAGTAGAAAGTGAAACGACTATCCCGATCCCAGACGATGCTCACAGGAACTCCATGAAGTCTGACAATCTGCTGCACGTACATCTCTACTAGCCTCTTTGTCGACGTGCCCACCTTGAAAGGTAAGAAGTGGGCTGATTTGGTCAACCTATCCACGATGACCCAAATCGCGTCCTTCCCTCCTGGAGAACGCAGAAGCCCTAAAATAAAATCCATGGTCACGTGCTCCCACTTCCACTCTGGTATAGGTAAAGGTTGAAGCAATCCACCTGGCCTCTGCCGGTCCGCCTTTACCTGCTGGCACACTAGACACCAGGATACGAAGAGTTCTACCTCGCGCTTCAGTCCATACCACCATACATGCTCCCTCAAGTCTCGATACAGCTTGTTGGCACCGAGATGCATCGAGTACTGAGAGCGGTGTGCCTCCTGCAAAACCTCCTCGCGCAGCTCCCCGCTCGGCACACACATCCTCGTGCCTTTCCATAAAGACCCATTATCCGCAATAGTAAAGTCGTCTGACAATCCTGTCCGAACATGTGCCCTGATACTCCTCAGAGCCTCATCATCATACTATGCAGCTCTGATTCTGTCCATCAGCTCGGACTGTATCTGTAATCCCTACATCTGAATCTCAATACCGGGAACTAGCACCTCAATTCCTAAGCTTTCCAGATCAGCCAACAAATGTCTATCCGTCGTCAAGTACATAGCCATCGGATACCTGCTCAAGGCATCGGCGACTACGTTGGCCTTCCCTGGGTGGTAATATAATGAGATATCGAAGTCCTTCATCAACTCCAACCACCTTCTCTGCCTCATGTTCAGCTCCTTCTGTGTGAACACGTACTTCAAGCTCTTGTGGTCCGTGAAGATCTCCACACGCTCTCCGTACAGGTAATATTTCCACAACTTTAGAGCGAAGATAACCATTGCCAACTCTAAGTCGTGGGTGGGGTAGTTCTTTTCATGAGGGCATAATTGCCTTGAAGCATAAGCAATTACCTTCCCGTGCTGCTGAAGAACGCAACCCAAACCCTTCCCTGAAGCAACACTGTAGATAGTGAATCTACTTGTCCCCGATGGCAACGTCAAAACTGGAGCTATCGTCAATCTCTTCTTCAGCTCATCAAATACGGCCTAATAATCCTCCGTCCAGACAAAATCCACATCTTTCCTGGTCACCCTGGTCATCGGCGCTGCAATCCTGGAGAAGTCTTGTACAAACCTTCTGTAGTATCCTGCTAGCCCGAGAAAACTCCTGATCTCAGCTACCAAACTGGGGGTAGCCCATGACTCCACTGCCTCGATCTTCTTCGGGTTAACCGAGATTCCATCACTCGTCACCATATGCCCAAGAAATTCAACCTTGTCAAGGAAGAATTCACACTTTGAGAGTTTCCCGTACAGCTCCTCCTTCCTGAGAGTCTCTAAGACCAACCTCAGGTGCTCTTTGTGCTCCTCCGGGGTCTTAGAATATACAAGAATATCGTCGATGAACACCACCATGAACTTGTTAAGGTACTGGTGGAACACCTTGTTCATCAGATTCATGAATACTGCCGGTGCATTGGTTAAACCAAATAGCATTACCATGAACTCAAACTGGCTGTATCTGGTCCGAAAGGCTATCTTCGACGTGTCTTCTCTCTTCACCTTTACCTGGTGATAGCCTGACCTCAAATCTATCTTTGAAAATACCTTCGTCCTGCTCAACTGATCAAAAAGATAATCTATCCTCAGCAGCAAGAATTTGTTCTTGTTAGTGAGGTTGTTCATAGCTCTATAATCGATGCACATGCGTACCGTGTCGTCCTTCTTCGGTACTAACAATACCGGAGCTCCCCATGGTGATGAACTGGATTTGATAAAGCCTTTGTCCTGCAGCTCCTCAACTTGCTTCTTCAGTTCTGCCAGCTCGCTGTTGTTGACTCTATAGATATGTTGTGAAATAGGCTCCGTTCCTGGCACCAATTCTATAGAGAATTCAACATCTCTGTCTGGCGGCAAGCCTGGCAACTCCTCTGGAAATACATCCAGAAACTCCGCTATCAGAGGATGTGGCAACTCCTCTTCTTCCATCCTGGCTCCGCAAAATGTGCTCATGCTCTGCTCCGCTGCTTCCCTGGCGACCTCGAACTTCGGCTCTCCTGGTGGTCAAAATAATACTCTCCCTCTATGATAATATATAGTAGCATGGTGCCTACTCAACCAGTCTATTTCGAGTATAATATCGTATCCCGGAAGTAGCATGACGAGTAAGCACACGCTCAACTTTCGGCCTCCCAATCATACTCTTCGGTCCTTGCAATAATCACGGACTAGGATAATACCCCCGCCAGTCGTGATCTTGCAAGTCCTATCTAATGGTTCTGTCTCTAAATGATGTTGAAGAGCATAAGATACAGACACAAAACTATGGGAAGCGCCAGAGTCGAATAATGTAAATGCTGGAATACAATCGAGAAGAACTGAACCTGTAATCAAGTCTCCTGCTGGCTCGACCTCCTCGACTACCATGGCGTATGCTCGCCCCTGGGTGCAACTCTCTGCTGCTAATACTGAGCAAACCTCTGCTGCTGCGGTAGAAGTGGTCCCCTCGGCTTGCCTCCTAGTACGGTAGGTACCCTGGCTGGTCCCCTCTGGGCGGCTGCTCCACCCTGGCCTGGACGAGTCTGTATGGTAGGACAATCCCTTAGCTTATGTGCTGTCGATCCGCAAGACAAACATGTGCCCAATCTCTTCCTGCAGGTCTCTCTAGTGTGTCCTGCCTTCCCGCAATACGCACACTGGATGGCGGGCTGAATCTGTCTCTGCTGCTGGTGCTGGGCCTGTCCTCGGGCTGGTGCCTGGTGCTGCTGATGCTGCTGCTGATGGCCTTTACTGCTGTTAGAAGTGTGGATGCTTGCCCGGTACCACACTACTGTTTGCTCCTCCTGAAGTGTCGTGCCCCCTCTTGGGCCTGAGGTCTAAGTCATCCTCAGCTATCTGGGCATCCATCAATATGCCCTTGAAGGTAGCAGTGCGACGTCCCAACGTACGAGACTTGATCTCCCTTGCCAGCCCCTTTCTGAACTTCCGGGCCCTGTCTCCTGGATCTTTAATCATCGATGGCGCAAAATGGCTCAAGCGGCAAAACTCCGTGGCGTACTCATCAACGGACATGCTCCCTTGGACCAAGTCATGGGACTGACTCTCCAAGGCTCCCAGGGCAACATCAGGAAAGAACTTCTCCTTGAAGATCTCCCAGAAGCCTCCCAAGTGAGTCCCCCGACAATGAGTCTCGGCTCAGTGCGAAACCACGTCAGGGCGATGTCGAACATCTGGATACCGGCGGCCTCGATCTGAAGAGCCTCCGGAAGCTGCGCCAAGCGCAAGTTTCTCTCTATATCCTCTAGCCAATCGTCAACGTAGAGTATCCCCTCAGTACCCTTGAACTCCCGAGGCATCATCCTCTTGAAGTCCACAATAGTGCCCGGCCTCTGGTGGTGCTGGCCAGGATGCTGCTGCTGTGCAACTCTCTCCACAGCCTGGAGAGCCACCTGATGAGCATTCTCCATGCTCACCCTCATCATCTTGGTCTGGGCCTGGTGCGCCTCCGCCTGCATCCTCTGAGCCTCTGCTGACGCCTTCTGGGCATCAACCATGCCCTGGATCAGCGCGAACATCTGTGCCCCGTCAACGGGCATACCTCCTGGAAACGGAGTCGGTGGTGGTGGAAGAGGCTCTGTCACAGCTGTGGGAACCCTCTGAACAGGTAGGGGAGGAGGACCCCGAATAGTGCAGACACTCCCACATGCACAAGAGATGTAGGAGGTGCTGCGAATATCTGTCCAACAGGGCGAGAGGTGGCAGACCTCTCTGAAGCTGCTGCTCCGAGTCTCAAGGACCTGGTCTTCGGCGGCATCCTAAAGACAGATTGAAAGAATCAATTAAGGTAATAGACACGATATCATCAAGGAAGGACAAAAAAATTCTAAAGGAAATAATCATTAAGAGTAGCATTATAAGAATCAAAAATTTCCTAATTGTGATTGAGCATATTCTTGGCCTAATCCTATTTCCTAAAATAGGCTCGTAGCAATACTCTAAGCGAGCACCACTACGATATCGCTCGAAATGCGAATCTTGACCTGCATGGGCCACCACTAAAAATATGTCATGACCCACAGCCGAAAATTGGGCATGAGCTGTGGATACGTCCAGCCTACGCCGCAGCATCGACGGTAGAATACTGTCTAGGTCTCAAACATAACTCATCCTGTCAATGGTCTCAACTCCATAAGGAGGACAATGATAATACATGGATCCACAGTTTATAATATACTCAACCAGAAGGCTATATGAAAGTAATTGGCACGATGAGAAATAAGGACAGGAGTTCTATCAAAAGTCAATACAAATATAAATACATAATAAATCAAGAGTCTAGATGTCCACCCAAAAGTCACAACAATAATACAACCCAAATCTCAGTCTAGTACAATAATACATAAAATAGGACAATCTAAGTGCCTGTAGGTAGAATCTCCTCTAAGATGGGTAACTTTTCTGGAATTTATGGTATGAAATTACCCTCTTCTCCCGGGCCGTAGTGGGTAGGGCAAAAATTCTCCAAGTCCTCTGAAAATGTTATCCAATCAGGATTGGAGCGAAGCACAAACACTAAACAGAAGTTTCATTTATGTTGAAATAAAGAATAAGTGTTTGAAATATCTAAGTGAATGCTAGAACAAGTGAATCTAAAATAAAGAATAAACATCTGGCTAAGTGTTTGAAATATCAGTTTATTATGTGATCGACTTGGGATGAGATCAGGTTTGTTACATATGATTAGCTATGATTCATGTAGGTCAGGCTAACCATTTGGTTAGCCATGATACAAGTAATGGTTAGGCTAATCATATATAACAGCTATGAGGCATGTAACGGTCAGGCCGCACCCGACGTGAGATATCACTACCACATTTCCAGATTAGGGCATTTGTGTAATTTTACTATTTTGAATAATTATGTATTTAATTAATCTGCTGAGTTTTTAAAACTGTTTATATGTTGTTAGTTGTGTTTAGTTTAGGTCAAACCCTAGAACTCATTAGGACTATAACCCTAATGACTAACCCTAGTTGAAACCCAAATTCTAGAGAAACCCTAGAATTCCAATTTTTGGTTTGAACCTCAAACCCTAGAATGACTAAACCTTAGTTAATTAGGTTCTTCATGACCTAACCTGGGGGTTTAACCTAAAAACTATGCATTGAAACCCTAAAACCTAGTTTATTATAAAAGGGAGCCTCCCTCAAAATCATTCTTCATTTAGAAAGAAGAAACCCTAGCCTCCATTAAGAGAACATTTCCCCCACCTCCAGATTTCGGAATCTAACCCTAAGGATTCCATCTTCCTCCTCCAAAGTAAGGGAAACAAGGAGCTTGGGTCAAGAAGCCTTGGGGGAAGAAGAACCTTCATAGGGAAACCATCTCCCTATAGGTAAATCCGATTTCTAATCCTTTTTAATTCTGATTTTTTGTTGTAGTTGGCCTCTAGGAACCCTGTGCTGTGTAGATCTCGAATTATAGGGATTCTACATGAAAACCTAGGTCGAATTAGGTTTTGGTGTTCCAACGAGGGTTTCCCCAAATTTGTGGACCCTAGATCATTTAGGGTTTGCATATGGCCTGATTATATCTCCTACATTTAGTCTAGACCTCGATTTTAGGGTTGATTTTGGGGGCTTTTACTGTTCAGTAGGTATTTGGGAGTTTTACTGTGAAATCGGGTGATGTGGAGTTACTGTGCAGTTGAGTGTAGCTGTGTCATATAAAATCAGTGTGTAATTCTGTGTCCTTGTATCAGAGTGTCTAGGAATTAGGAGTCTGTGTCAGACCAGTGTCTGTGTGTGTTTCTCTAACTATGTATAACTTAGTATCATTATACCTATATGTTAATATGTGAACTGTGTGTGTTGATATGTATGTGTGCCTATTGAGGAATTCTCAGTGTGTCTAGGAATTGTATGTGTCAGTGTCTTCCTGTGTGTATTTGGGTTCTCTTGAGTTTAGGCATCAGGGATTTGGGAACTGGTGATTTAATGTATCAGTAACTAGTTAAATTCTGTGTGTGTAAGTGAGTGAACTCTGAGAGTGAGGGACAGTGAGATTGGGGGTATTAGATAACTGTGTGTCAGTTATTAACAATGTGTGAGAATCTATGTGTATTAGATACCTGAGATGTGTAAAATCTATATTGTGTGCAGTGAGGTATTGAGTGTCAGTATGTAACTTTGTGTTGAGGGTAGTTCAGTGAACAACGTTGTGTATTAGTGTGTGCAGTATTGTGTATCAGTAAATAGGAATTGTGACTACTTAAGCATCCTAATTAGTTGTACCTAGGTGTAGTTGGCTGTGCATCAGTTTTAACAATCAGTGTAAGTTATCAGTGTGTGTAAGGTATTATGTGCAGTGAGGAGTGCCTGGGAGTGATTTCAGTATATGTGACTGTGTGATTTTATCTTGAAAACCAGTTAGTGTTCCAGTGTATCAGGATTTGTGTGTAGTGTAGGTGTGTAGTTCAGTGAGTATCTGTGTGGGAACTGAGAGTTGTGTTTCTGCTTATATGATAACCTGTGTGTGAATACCTGTGTGTGGATACCTACACTAAATCCTGTGTAAGTTATCTACCTGTGTGAGTGTGTGAGTGAAATCTCCAGGTCAGTGTATCTAGTGTATCAGTAAACTGACTGTGAACTCAATGTGTATGCAAGGACCAGTGCCAGTGTGTATGCATAGGACTGACTGTGTATCAGTTTTAGCAAGTAGTGTGTGTGTATCCTAGAACCTAGTGATTAGTGTATCAGTAAGTGCAGTGTGAGATGACTGAAAACCTGTGTCTCAGTTAAAATACCTGTGTGTGTAGAGTTTTGTCCCAGTTTTAATAGAGTGTGCTGTGTGTGTAGAGTTTTGTCCCAGTTCAACAGGGAATTCTGTGTGTGTGTGATTCAGTGAGTAAATTCTGTGAGAAGAGAGAGAGAAGTGTGCAGTTTACCTGTGAGCAGTTGGACTGAGTGTGTGTGTAGGAATTTAGTACCTGTGTGTGAGCAGTGTATGCCTCAGAGTTTGTATCAATGAGTGCTGTGTGTGGGTGAGAATTTAGACTATGTAACTTGTATCAGTATCTGAGATTGAATGTGTGTGAGCAGTGTGAGTGCAGTAAGTGCCTCTATGTATCAGAATCCAGATCAGTGAGTGTGTGTGTGTGCCATAGAGCTTAGTACCTGTGTGTGAGTGTTGTCTGTGTGAATGCCTATGAGTGAACCAGTGAGCTTTGGGTGAGTTTTAGTGTATTAGGTATATATGTGTAGGTATAGTTCTGTGCCAGTGTAGCAGTATCTATAACTTGTACAGTGAGTTGAGTTGGGTGTCTTGGGTCAAGTGTTAAGATACATAGCTAGTATAAGATAACTGCTAGATATCTAATAAAAAGTTAAGTTACTATATAAAATAATATTCTATATATTTTAGGTAAGTATAAATAACTCTAGTGTGGTGTTTAGTATAGCTTAGCTACTAGTATTACCCAGTCAGCCTAGTAATGACTAGTTTAGCTAGGTTGGTCCAGTATGGGCTATCATGGTATATAAATGGACTAGTAGACCTAGTTAATCTAGTATGACCTAGTGAGACCAAGTTGACTAGTATTGACCAGAAGTTCTAGTATGACCTAGAGGCCTCATAATTAAATTAGTTAAGCATGTTAATTCCTTTAAATTCAGTATCTGACTTTTATATTCCACAAATAGTTTATTGTGATCCCACTTTGGACATCGATCCTCACACCTTGCTCAGGACCACAGGCGAGTACATTCTCTGACAGTTTTTATTGTTGATTATCTCTATAATTCAGTTGTATTACATACTTGATTCCGACACTATGGATACACGGGTTAGCACTCTAGATCCCCATCATGAGGAGTCGTGATTGGAATCCATCTTGCTAGCTGGGGGATAGGGAACTATTATTAGATTATGTGATCATATCCAAACATTTACATGCATCATAGCTCACCCCACTTCTCACGTCGGGTGCGGCCTGACCATTTACATGCATCATAGCTGTTATATATGATTAGCCTGACCACTACATGCATCATAGCTAACCATATGGTTAGCCTAACCTACATGAATCATAGCTAATCATATATAACCAGCCTGATCTAGTCCCAAGCCGATCACATAATAAACTGATAATTCAAACACTTAGCTAGATGTCTATTCTTTATTTCAGATTCACTTGTTCTAGCATTCACTGGTTACTGTTCATTGCTAGATGCTCTATTGCCTATTTCATTTCTCCAGTACTTTATATTTCCAGCATTTATTCTCATCTAGTATTTCTTACACTGTTTATAGTTTTGGTCAATTTAATAAAACTGCTGTTAGTGCTTGTGCTTCGCTCCAATCCTGACTGGATAACATTTTTTAGAGGACCTGGAGAACTTGTGCCCCACTCATTACGGCCTAGGATTAGAAGGAGATTTCATTCCGAAAACCCCAGAGGAGTTGCCTAGCCTAGAGGAGAATTTACCTGGCTGCACTTAGATTACTTTTTCTATATTTATTGTTTCAGACTGAGACTGAGTTGTATTATTATTTTGTGACTTTATGAGGTCATCTAGACCCAGGATTGTGTTGCACTTTTGTGATTGGTTTATATAGAACTCTTTTCCATTCTCTTCGTGCCATTATTTCTTATAGCTTATGATTCAGTATATTTATAGAACTGTGGATTATTTATCTTTGTCCTCCGTACGGAGTTGAGACGATTGACAGGATATATGTTGTGTTGAGATCTAGACAGCGTTCTACCGCCGATGCTGCGGCGTAGGCTGGACGTACCCACGACTTATGCCCAAATTTAGGGTGCGGGTCGTGACACGTTTTTAGTGGTGGCCCATGCAGGTCTAGTCCTAGATTCGCATTAGAGCGATATCGTAGTGGTGCTCGCTTAGAGTATTACTACGAGCCAGTTTTAGGAAATAGAAATTAGGCCGGGGATATGCTCAATCACAATTAGGAATTTCTAATTCTTATAATACTACTCTTAATAATTTTTCCTTTAGAAATTACTGTCCTTACTTGATGATATCGTATCTATTACCTTAATCGATTCCTTTCGCGCTGTCCTCAGGATGCCGTCGAGGACCAGATCGCAGGATCAGCAGCAGCCTCCGAGGCAGATCCAGCAGGCTTGTCACTTCTGTAAGAAGCCAGGTCACCTTTGGAAGAGCTGTAGGATGAGGCGAGGACTTTGTTTGTACTGTGGCACTACGGGATATCAAGTGAGGGGTTGTCTTCGAGCTCCTTATCTTCCCGACCAGTGCGCAGATCCAAATCAAAGAAGTCCAGTTAAGCCACATGTGGGACCGCAGATGGCTCATCATCAGCAGCACCAGACACCATTTTGAGGACACTTCCAGCAGCAACAGCCACAGAGACAGACTCGGCCCACTATCCAATGTGTGTATTGCAGGAAGATGGGACATACCAGAGACATCTGCAGGAAGAGGTTGGGCACATGTCTGTCCTGCGGATCAACGACACATCAGCTGAGGGATTGCCCTACCATACAGACTCGCCCAGGTCAAGGTGGAGCAGCCACCCAGAGAGGACCAGACAGGGTACCTGCCTTACCAGGAGGCCAACAACAGAGAGGACCTCCACTTCCACCGCAGCAGCAGATGTTTGCTCAGCACCGGCAGCAAAGAGGTGCACCCCAGGGGCGAGCATACGCCATAGCAGTCGAGGAGGTCGAACCAGAAGGAGACTTGATCACAGGTTCAGTTCTTCTCGATTGTATTCTCGTATTTACCTTATTTGACTCTGGCGCTTCCCATAGTTTGTGTCTGTATCTTATGCACTTCGACATCATTTAGAGGCAGAACCACTAGCTAGGATTTGCAAGATCATGACTGGTGGAGGTATTATCCTAGTCCGTGATTACTGCAAGGACCGAAGGGTGTCAGTAGGAGGTCGAGAGTTGAGCGTGAGCTTACTCGTCATGCCACTCCCGGGGTACGATATTATACTCGGAATGGACTGGTTGAGTAGGCATCATGCTACTATAGATTGATATAGAGGCAGAGAATTATTTCGACCACCAGGAGAGCCGGAGTTCGAGGTCGCCAGAGGAGCAGCGGAGCAGAACAGGATGCTCAATCACAATTATTGAGAGATTCCTGGGACGACCCTTGAGAATCTCATTATGAATTCCAATTTAATTCCTTTCCCCTTATTTTTGTCTGTTCTCGCTTGTTGATATTGAGTTTGATTCTTGTTGATCAGTTGTTAAATTTTTGGTATCGTTGTTGAGTGGATTTTTATATCAAGATGAATTTTACGGGCTAAAATTTACGGTATCATCTGATGACATATATTGATGAGGACAGTGAGAAAGGTAAAACGTCTACTTTGGTTATGGAACCTAGAGTTTATCGCAGCCATACTAGTTGTCGTGACGATAACGTAGGAACCTGACTAGGATGTACATATTGTAGTTATGAAACTTAGAGTCTCTCGCAGCCATACCGGTTGGCGTGGCGAGGATTCTAGATGACATGATTATAGGGTTGCATACCTTAGTTACGGAACCTGTCGTTTATCGCACCTATGCTTACTAGCGTGGCGAGGATTCTGAGTGTCATGATTTCAGACAGACGTGTATGATTATCAGGTTGTATCTTAAATTGGTTCTTAAAGTATCATCTCAATACTTATCTATTTCTGTTATTCCAGGACTTGGTTCCATCGCTTCTTTTCTTTACTAGCAGTAAAGATACCTTCAGTCTTTGATCTAGTTCCTTTTGAGCTTATTTTCTTTGAGGATTCCTTGTTAGTATGATAATTAGTGACTTACAATTTTGATTGTGTCTTGTATTAGTGTTGACTGAGTGTGACTTGTGAGTTTGTAAGTGGTCTTAGTTGAACATGGGAGCAGTAGGCATTAATCTAGAGATACCCATAGCATAGTACCTTGTAGCAATAGTTCTATGATAGGTGTTATTATAA
The DNA here is from genome assembly GCA_036927795.1 of Iris macrosiphon. Lineage (NCBI taxonomy): Eukaryota > Viridiplantae > Streptophyta > Magnoliopsida > Asparagales > Iridaceae > Iris > Iris macrosiphon. The sequence continues at coordinate 114,130,172 of JAYESA010000005.1, read as the reverse complement.
TCAATATTGGTACTACAGGTAGAAGAAGGAGTAAGAGTATCAATGATGGTTCCAAGAGTAAGTGTCAGAATCAGCATGCCAGTCCTGGGTAGTCATTAAAATTATGTAATTGGATGATTTATGTAAATAATTAAGTATCAAGGAATTATGTTAAAGATTAATAGAGCATGATGTTCAATTTGATGATTGATACCTGGTGTGTCAAGAGTAAAGAAATGTATATGCATAAAGGGTATTAATGAGTGTGCCATGGGTAGAGGAATATCAAGATTGATCATGAAAGGTATAAAGTGTATCACAGATTAGTGTAACGGTCTGTAAAAGATTAAAAAGAAAATACATATACATCCATCGAGATAAGGAACCATATACTTGCCCATGAGAGTAAAGTGAAACAGGTGTATTATAGAAGGGTACGAATAATCGTGAGTTCTAATAAGTTTGATGAGATAATCTAATGATGGAGCTAGTGTTACCATACCAATAGTGCTAGTGATTCTATATCAAGGATTATTGAGAATGGTGCTAATAACAGTGAGTACTACATGTGATGATAACCTTGATCATTGGAGGTAATAGTGCAAGCGATTCGGGCAGTACAACTGTAATACACAGTTGTAGACAATAGATGTATTGAGTGCACCTCGAGTATTAGAGACTGTGAGCACTTATATGTATATTTGTGGATTTATAAAATTAAAGAGTGGAAATGAATTTTAACTTTGAGAATTATTGGGGAGTTGAGATTTATGTCATTAAAATTTTTTAGGGTTCAAATTTTGATTCCATAAACATGGTCAAGGCTACAAAGATTTCAGAAGTGATTAAAATTTTATTTCGATGTTAAGTATCTGACTTTGAGGAGGTTTATACAAATTATTTTTAGGTTGATCGAGAAGTCAAACCTTAACGATTATTTTGAGAATTAATTTTATGGTAGATGAGAAATATGAATATTAAATATAGGAGTAGATGATATACAGGTGTAAGGATCTGATGACTTGAGCATGATTGAGATGGCACCGCAGACTGGCTTGGGTGTCAATCTAGAGTTGTGTTGGGAAGAGCAGTACTTAGTATGGTGTTACACTTGGTGTGCACTGGAGTGATGGGAACAATAGTATGGATAATTGTAGTAGGAACGAGAACTGACAGAGAATGTGGTACTAAAGAGATAGGGGTATCAAACTTGGATGCATTATTGAACCATGGTTATATTAGAGAATCTTAGTATCAGATTTAAGTATTAATAAGCAGGTGTATGCAATGAGGATGTAATCATGGATGTTGTGGACTAAAGGTTAGTTGATAGGGATATCAAATTCCGAGTATAAATTTTTATTTTTAAATTCGTGGGAATTGTGAGGAAATGGAAACTGATTTTTTGAGGATATTTCAGGAATATAGTAATTTCGGAAATTTTTGAAAATTTCGAAACGACAAGGTGGATTATTTCAGGATTATGTGGGTTATTGAATTTTACTATTTATGGAAAATAATAATGTGTATGAGTAAACACTACTATGAGGACTTTAAATTTCGAGGACAAAATTCTTTTAAGGAGGGTAGACTTGTCACTACCACATTTCCAGATTAGGGCATTTGTGTAATTTTACTATTTTTAATAATTATGTATTTAATTAATCTGCTGAGTTTTTAAAACTGTTTATATGTTGTTAGTTGTGTTTGGTTTAGGTCAAACCCTAGAACTCATTAGGACTATAACCCTAATGACTAACCCTAGTTGAAACCCAAATTCTAGAGAAACCCTAGAATTCCAATTTTTGGTTTGAACCTCAAACCCTAGAATGACTAAACCTTAGTTAATTAGGTTCTTCATGACGTAACCTGGGGGTTTAACCTAAAAACTATGCATTGAAACCCTAAAACCTAGTTTATTATAAAAGGGAGCCTCCCTCAAAACCATTCTTCATGTAGAAAGAAGAAACCCTAGCCTCCATTAAGAGAACATTTCCCCCACCTCTAGATTTCGGAATCTAACCCTAAGGATTCCATCTTCCTCCTCCAAAGCAAGGGAAACAAGGAGCTTGGGTCAAGAAGCCTTGGGGAAAGAAGAACCTTCATAGGGAAACCATCTCCCTATAGGTAAATCCGATTTCTAATCCTTTTTAATTCTGATTTTCTGTTGTAGTTGGCCTCTAGGAACCCTGTGCTGTGTAGATCTCGAATTATAGGGATTCTACATGAAAACCTAGGTCGAATTAGGTTTTGGTGTTCCAACGAGGGTTTCCCCAAATTCGTGGACCCTAGATCATTTAGGGTTTGCATATGGCCTGATTACATCTCCTACATTTAGTCTAGACCTCGATTTTAGGGTTGATTTTGGGGGCTTTTACTGTTTAGTAGGTATTTGGGAGTTTTACTGTGAAATCGGGTTCTGTGGAGTTACTGTGCAGTTGAGTGTAGCTATGTCATATGAAATCAGTGTGTAATTCTGTGTCCTTGTATCAGAGTGTCTAGGTATTAGGAGTCTGTGTCAGACCAGTGTCTGTATGTATTTCTCTAACTATGTATAACTTAGTATCATTATACCTATGTGTTAATATGTGAACTGTGTGTGTTGATGTGTATGTGTGCCTACTGAGGAATTCTCAGTGTGTCTAGGAATTGTATGTGTCAGTGTCTTCCTGTGTGTATTTGGGTTCTCTTGAGTTTAGGCATCAGGGATTTGGGAACTGGTGATTTAATGTATCAGTAACTAGTTAAATTCTGTGTGTGTAAGTGAGTGAACTCTGAGAGTGAGGGACAGTGAGATTGGGGGTATTAGATAACTGTGTGTCAGTTATTAACAATGTGTGAGAATCTATGTGTATTAGATACCAGAGATGTGTAAAATCTGTATTGTGTGCAGTGAGGTATTGAGTGTCAGTATGTAACTGTGTGTTAAGGGTAGTTCAGTGAACAACGTTGTGTATTAGTGTGTGCAGTGTTGTGTATCAGTAAATAGGAATTGTGACTACTTAAGCATCCTAATTAGTTGTACCTAGGTGTAGTTGGCTGTGCATCAGTTTTAACAATCAGTGTAAGTTATCAGTGTGTGTGTGGTATTATGTGCAGTGAGGAGTGCCTGGGAGTGATTTCAGTATATGTGACTATGTGATTTTATCTTGAAAACCAGTTAGTGTTCCAGTGTATCAGGATTTGTGTGTAGTGTAGGTGTGTAGTTCAGTGAGTATCTGTGTGGGAACTGAGAGTTGTGTTTCTGCCTATATGATAACCTGTGTGTGAATACCTGTGTGTGGATACCTACACTAAATCCTGTGTAAGTTATCTGCCTGTGTGAGTGTGTGAGTGAAATCTCCAGGTCAGTGTATCTAGTGTATCAGTAAACTGACTGTGAACTCAATGTGTATGCAAGGACCAGTGCCAGTGTGTATGCATAGGACTGACTGTGTATCAGTTTTAGCAAGTAGTGTGTGTGTATCCTAGAACCTAGTGATTAGTGTATCAGTAAGTGCAGTGTGAGATGACTGAAAACCTGTGTCTTAGTTAAAATACCTGTGTGTGTAGAGTTTTGTCCCAGTTTTAATAGAGTGTGCTGTGTGTGTAGAGTTTTGTCCCAGGTTCAACAGGGAATTCTGTGTGTGTGTGATTCAGTGAGTGAATTCTGTGAGAAGAGAGAGAGCAGTGTGCAGTTTACCTGTGAGCAGTTGGACTGAGTGTGTGTATAGGAATTTAGTACCTGTGTGTGAGCAGTGTATGCCTCAGAGTGTGTATCAATGAGTGCTGTGTGTGGGTGAGAATTTAGACTATGTAACTTGTATCAGTATCTGAGATTGAGTGTGTGTGAGCAGTGTGAGTGCAGTAAGTGCCTCTATGTATCAGAATCCAGATCAGTGAGTGTGTGTGTGTGCCATAGAGCTTAGTACCTGTGTGTGAGTGTTGTCTGTGTGAATGCCTATGAGTGAACCAGTGAGCTTTGGGTGAGTTTTAGTGTATTAGGTATATATGTGTAGGTATAGTTCTGTGCCAGTGTAGCAGTATCTATAACTTGTACAGTGAGTTAAGTTGGGTGTCTTGGGTCAAGTGTTAAGATACAGAGCTAGTATAAGATAACTGCTAGATATCTAATAAAAAGTTAAGTTACTATATAAAACAATATTCTATATATTTTAGGTAAGTATAAATAACTCTAGTGTGGTGTTTAGTATAGCTTAGCTACTAGTATTACCCAGTCAGCCTAGTAATGACTAGTTTAGCTAGGTTGGTCCAGTATGGGCTATCATGGTATATAAATGGACTAGTAGACCTAGTTAATCTAGTATGACCTAGTGAGACCAAGTTGACTAGTATTGACCAGAAGTTCTAGTATGACCTAGAGGCCTCATAATTAAATTAGTTAAGCATGTTAATTCCTTTAAATTCAGTATCTGACTTTTATATTCCATAAATAGGTTATTGTGATCCCACTTTGGACATCGATCCTCATACCTTGCTCAGGACCACAGGCGAGTATATTCTCTGACAGTTTTCATTGTTGATTATCTCTATAATTCAGTTGTATTACATACTTGATTCCGATACTATGGATACACGGGTTAGCACCCTAGATCCCCATCACGAGGAGTCATGATTGGAATCCATCGTGCTAGCTGGGGGATGGGGAACTATTAGTAGATTATGTGATCATATCCAAACATTTACATGCATCATAGCTCACCCCACTTCTCACGTCGGGTGCGGCCTGACCATTTACATGCATCATAGCTGTTATATATGATTAGCCTGACCACTACATGCATCATAGCTAACCATATGGTTAGCCTGACCTACAAGAATTATAGCTAATCATATATAACCAGCCTGATCTAGTCCCAAGCCGATCACATAATAAACTGATAATTCAAACACTTAGCTAGATGTCTATTCTTTAATTCAGATTCACTTGTTCTAGCATTCACTGGTTACTGTTCATTGCTAGATGCTCTATTGCCTATTTTATTTCTCCAGTACTTTATATTTCCAGCATTTATTCTCATCTAGTATTTCTTACACTGTTTATAGTTTTTGTCAATTTAATGAAACTGCTATTAGTGCTTATGCTTCGCTCCAATCCTGACTGGATAACATTTTTCAGAGGACCTGGAGAACTTATGCCCCACTCATTACGGCCCAGGATTAGAGGGAGATTTCATTCCGGAAACCCCAGAGGAGTTGCCTAGCCTAGAGGAGAATTTACCTGGCTGCACTTAGATTACTTTTTCTATATTTATTGTTTCAGACTGAGACTGAGTTGTATTATTATTTTGTGACTTTGTGAGGTCATCTAGACCCAGGATTGTGTTGCACTTTTGTGATTTGTTTATATAGAACTCTTTTCCATTCTCTTCGTGCCATTATTTCTTATAGCTTGTGATTGAGTATATTTATAGAACTGTGAATTATTTATCTTTGTCCTCCGTATGGAGTTGAGACGATTGACAGGATATATGTTGTGTTGAGACCTAGACAGCGTTCTACCACCGATGCTGCGGCGTAGGCTGGACGTACCCACGACTCATGCCCAAATTTAGGATGCGGGTCGTGACATGAGATGTGGGGTGAGCTATGATGCATGTAGAGTTGGGTATGATCACATAATCTACTAATATTTCCCCATCCCCAGCTAGCACGATGGATTCCAATCCCGACTCCTCATGACAGGTATCTAGGGTGCTAACCCGTGTATCCACAGTGTCAGAGTCAAGTATAGTATACAACTGGAATTATAGAATTAATCAACAAAACAAAAACTGTCAGAGAATGTACTCGCCTGTGGTCCCGAGGAAGGTGCGAGGATTAATGTCCAAGACGAGATCACAATGACCTAATTATGGAATATCAATGTCAAAATACTGAATTAAGGGGACAATATGTTTAACTAATTAAATGCGAGGCCTCTAGGTCAAATCTGAGATTTACTGGTCAATACTAGGTTAATTAGTTAATACCTTGCCAACTCGACACTTCGAGTACCCACCTACTACTACCTCACTATTATGCACTAATCATACCTTGGTGTCACTAGGCCCATTATACTAGGTATCTCAAAACTCATTAGATGTGTAAATACTGGTCCATGTAGGTACTAGATAGACACAACTCTTAACCCTAACTATTTAGTTCTGGCCTTGATATCTAGGTTATACTAACTACCAATTACACATAACCCGTATATGTATATATATATATATATATATATATATATATATATATACACACACATAACCCAGCATACTACTAACTATAACAACTAGCTAATTTAGTGAATAATTAGACTAACCAATATCCAAAGACCCCCAATATCAGTCCTCCTGCCACACACTAGATACTGACACAGCACTCTCAACACTAACTCACTGACTTATAACTGATCTAAAGGACCATTCACAGTTTCACAGTCTGAAACTTTTGGGACTCACAAACATGGCTTAAGTTTGAGACAAGCCTAAGGCTACTGGCCGAATTTCAAGCATCACCCTTGTCCACTGATACACAGTATCAGGATACCTGAACCCTAGGAATTCTAGGTAGTGTAGCTTCCTGATATTCCTGAGACAAGCATAGGGCTACTGGCTAGGCAACCTGAACTGGAATAAAGGCAGCAACCTATAGACTTAGGAAGCAATTAACAGGAAAGATTCCCATCAAAAATTAATTCCAGCTTAGTCACACATTTGCAGGAAAAACCAACTGAAAAAATTACTCAAGGTAGCAAAACATCCATCATGATCACTATATTTAGATACAACTGAATAGGATACTCAAGTAGCCAAAAATAAGGGCAGCTAACCAACACTAACTGCTGTACCCCAAGGCCTATTCCACCTTATTCAAAACACTCACACCTCACTGATACTTAAACTTTCCCTCCACACTGACACTGATACACAACTAGCACAGGGAAACTCACTAACTCTGCATACACTGAAACCCAGTTATCACATATACATGGCTAAACCTTGAGAGAAGCATATGGCTACTGGCAACATGCATAGCCTAAACTTTAGCAACTAATACTCACAACCAAAACACTGACATAGAATTAGCTCACTGATACACACACACACATGCCTCTGCTGGACACAGAACTTCCTACACTACTACTGTACTAAAAATAGTACAACACACCATACACACAAGTGAACTGGAGCTCACTCCCTCATATAAACACAAAAATTCACTGATATACACAGCCACACTAGCCTCAAGTATCTGACTGTAAACAATACTAATACACTAAACAATCTGGAACCATACCTACTGACACTGGCACAACACCCCCTAGCTGACACTGCTACCCGATACTGCTACTGCAGTTGCAGATGAGTGCAAGCATACCTCATTGCACACTGAGCTCAGTCAAGACACACTGAACACATGCCCTCTCGAATTTCCATTGTACTAGTCATTGCTATTCTCTAATACGGATATCTGACAACCCAAGACACTACACACAAGGGAGACACTCACTAATACTCACTGAGCATCAGTGCACCCATCAGTGTACTGAACCAGCACAGGAATCCTACCTGCAGACACACTGAACCACATCAAAACTCAGTGCACAATGCACAAGAACCCGACTCTACACAGAATGCCCTCATTCCCAATACCAGATGCACTGAAACACATCTAACACAGCTAACTCACACTGATACACTGCACCTACAAATCCTTTTGATACCTTAACCCTAGCTACTATCAAACTGCTCCTACAGTCAAATCCAAAACCCCAAATACTGATACACTACGAAAGCTCAACTCACCTAGTCCATTTCTCATGAACCAAAGCACTCAAAAGTTCACAAAATCCCTAATGCTAATACACAAGAGAACCAAACAACTGGCACTGAACTCCCCAGCTACACATCTACACATCACAGTTTCAAAACTGCACAGACTGAACCATTCACAGTTACAAGCACAAGAACTCAACTGATACTCAGTTTATACTCACTGAGATACACATAGTATCACATACCACAGTTCACTCATGAAGTAACCCCCAACCTACTGAAACTCTAAGACCTTCACACACACACACAGGAACTTTAAATCTCGATTGTGCATAGTGAACCCCCAATACACACATGCACACAACACAAAATCCGTAGGTATAACTACACATACATATATATATATATATATATATATATATATATATATATATATATATGTTCCTAAGAACTAGGTTAAAAATAGGTATTCCCTCACTGGGAACATTTCCACAACCACATGGTGTGCCAAAATTGGGTTTTCCATCAAGAACTCCAAAATACTCAAATCCGAGCCCTAAATCGAGACCATTACCATAGGGAGGAGATGTAATCCTGTCTAAAAGCATACCCCTATGCTTAGGGTTCACGAATTTGGGAATAAACTAACGTAGGAACACCAAACCCTAGATTCACCTAGGTATTCATGGAAAAACCCCAAAAATGAAATCTATAACAAATGGTGGGCTCCTAATAGCCAAACAATAATGAAAAACAGAATTAAAATGGGGTTAAATCAGATTCTCACCTATTGGGAGATGGTTTCCCAATGTAAGTCCTCTTTCTTCAAGCCTTCTTGGTCCAAGCTCCTAGATTTCTCTTGAAGGAGGAGGAAATGGATTTCTAGGGTTTATAATTTCTAAAATTTATGGGGAAGGAAGGGTTTTTCTAATGGAGGCTAGGTTTAGGGCTTTCTTCATGAATGAAGAAGCTTGAGGGAGGCTTCCCCTCATTATATAGGACTAGGGTTAGGGTTTCTAATGCCATGGTTTAATTAGCCCTTCATGTTTAGTCTTAAAGAACTTAAATTAATTAAGGTTTAGTCATTTCTAGGGTTTTAAATCTAAAACTAAAAATGCCAATTAGGGTTTGTCACAAGAGTTAAACCTATTGGGTTCTTAGGTCAACCAAAAACCTATGCATTAAGAACACCTTATAATTATTTAAAAAAACTCATCACACATATTCATTACATAATAATTTAAACAAGAAAATTACAATAATGTCCTAATCTGGAAATATGGTAGTGACAGTTCTTCTCTATTCTTTTTACATTCTATGCCACCACCTTTTTTTAATCTCAACCACCAAATCCAAATCTAATCCATGTAACATAGGATAGTTTCATATATGAAATCACCCGGATGGTTTTAGATCATATATATATATATATATATATATATATATATATATATATATATATATATATTGATGTTTAAAAATACTACTTCTTCTTCTTCTTCCTATTATGCCTACTGATCCGACGAATCAAAAAGGAGATGTATACCTGAGATTATTCTCGGCGAGTTCGATCGAGACTTGGTACCGACATACTAAAAAAGAGTCGATCGATTAGGTAGGCGAGGTCTGGCGTGGTAGTGCATCAAAGGCGAGGCCGACGAGGTCCTCGGTAGCTACCGGTTGCACACGGGGTCTGCGGCTCCTACTGGTCGCTGCTTGTGCAACCGGTTGCACAAGCTCCTAATGTGATATTGAAGTATAGTTGGGGGGGGCTAATTATTGCAAACGACATGGGCTGCACTGGGGCAGAAGAAGATAATAAAGGAAGTTGTGGCACATAAGCCGGAGTCGGGTGGTTAGAACAAAGAGTGGGGGAGAACTGTTCTCATGTATGGTGAGACTACGGGGGGGGGGGGGGGAGAAACTGTTACTAAGGGTTAATAGATCTTGGCTTCGGTTATTACTTGTAATAATGGGTTAAAGGGTTAACTATATATTATGACTATGGAAATCCAAATCCATTTTCTGTCTCTTTCATTAGTGAAGAGGTTTATTTCAAACCAATTACTAACATCTCTATACATATAATATATATACACACACTTATGTACTAGCCTTATTATTATACTACAAGCATTTATATATACTTATACTTATATATACATTTATAAGTATATAAATATACACTTATGTGTATATACTAAGACTATATTTACTATATACATGTATATTTTTGCACAACTATTTAAATTATACTAATCAATAATAACAAAATTTAGAGGGAGGGTTACACTATGTGAAGTCCTGATTATTCCATAGCATAATGCATAATATAGGGATCCTCAGATCATGCTATGTTCGAATAAGACTAGCCAAGCCAATAATAATAATGCATTGCACATAGATTATGCATCGGTCCCTCGTAAGGCCGCCGTGCTAAAAGATTATTTATAACGCATAACACATAGTAACCAGATCATGTACCCCTCCAGTGCAGATATTACACAGTATCCGGTGGTGGCTAGCATTGCACTCCCTAAATATCTGAGGGTGACTGTCATGCACGATCTTGGGATTTTGTTCCCCCCAATGCTCTACCAATTTCAATTGCCTAATTAACCCTAATGTTGAATGAAATCTTGTGCCGTGGTCACATGATCATTTCCCCTAGATTCCATACCTTGGTACATATACGCTAGGTACAAATTCATATTGCTCAGTCTAGATTCACCCAAGCATAATGCAACAAATCAACAAACATTCTAACACGTTAGGGTTACTGACCAACTACCATTCCCGTGACAAGGAAAAATGAGAACGTATAGTACATAATACTTAGCACGTTGCACAATAGTGTCACGCCCCAATACCAAAATACGGAGACGGATATGGCCAGCTACCCCGTACAAGGTATAGAATGTCGTACGGTGGTCATTCTACAAGAAAGTCCCTTAGGGTCACATAGAACATCTAATTTCTTAAATATCAGTCAAACGAAGATAGTAAATATATAATATATATGACAAGGAAGTAAGGCATCCCAAATGCCCTGCCAAAATATTTTAGAAACCAGCTGTACAAAATGAGAAGCTGACGGAGTAGCAAAAGTACATGACCAAGATCAGCTACAGTCTGATCAATTACAATCATGTAAGAAAACTAAATATCCATATTTACGACTAACAAGTACCAGTGGCAAAACATCAAAAAGAGAAAAATGTACAATAACGAGCAGTGATTAAGAAATCCACTCGTGTCCTTCAGCGGACATCCGTCTGATGTGTGCTATTATTCAGGAGGAAGTAAGCTGGATCCTCGGGTGTTGGCTCTAAACCTGGCAATGCAAAACTAGTGGGGTCGCACTCTGTCCGATGCTTCTAAACTTTCGGATCCTCTGCTTGAGCTACCTTAATCCTCTCAACCTAGACTGTATTTGCAAGCTTGTCAAAATTTCTGCATCATGCGAAAGTACTATCTTAATACCTATATCTTGAAGATCCACCAATATATGTCGCTGCGATGTCAACATATATGCACTACCTCTCCTGCTTAGAGCATCCGCTACCATATTCGCTTTACCTGGATGGTATTGGAGTTCCATGTCATAATCATTCAATAATTCTAACCACCTCCCCTGCCTCATGTTCAAATCCTTCTAGAAAATACATACTTCAGGCTTTTGTGATCTGTATATATCTTCATCCGATCACCATATAAGTAGTACCTCTATAACTTAAGTACAAATATCAGTGCCGACAACTCTAAATCATGTGTTGGATAGTTCTTCTCATGATCTGAAAGCCGCAGAGACGTATAAGGTATTACTCTTCCATGTTGCATCAATACATACCCCAATTCCTTGCCAGATGCATCATAATATACTGTAAACCCTCCAGAACCTACTGTATGCGTGAGAATTAGTGCCAAAATTAGTCTCTTCTTCAATTCCTCAAAGGCTGTTTGACACTCTGCTGACCAATAAAACTTTGCCTCCTTGCACGTCAAATGGGTTAATGTTGCTAAAATCCTTGCAAAGTCTGCCATGAAACTCCTGTAATATCCTGCCAATCCCAGAAAACTACGCACTTCAGCTACCGTCTTAGGAATTGGCCAACCTTCTACGGCCTCAACCTTCTTTTGATCTTCTGCCACTCCTGTTCCCGAGATAATGTGCCCCAAGAACGATACATGATCTAACCAAAACTCGTACTTGCTGAACTTTGTATACAACTGGTGTTCTTTCAAAATCTGTAAGACCTTCCAAAGATGCTTTTCGTGCTCCTCTTCGTTACTGGAGTAGCCGAGAATGTCGTCTATGAAAACCAACATGAACTGATCTAGGTACGACATGAAGATGCGGTTCATCAGATCCATAAACACTACTGGAGCATTTGTTTGTCCGAATGGCATAAATCAGAATTTATAATGCCTATATCGTGACCTAAATGCTGTCTTGGGTATGTCTTGCTCCCGAACTCTTACTTAATGATATCCTGACCGGAGGTCGACCTTGGAGAAAACCCTAGCTTTGCTCAACTGAACAAACAAATCATCGATTCTTGGTAATAGGTACTTGTTCTTCACTGTCACTAAGTTTAGCTGCCTGTAGTCAATACACAACCGTGTTGACCCATCCTTCTTCTTTAATAGAACCACTAGAGCTCCCCAAGGTGATCCACTGGTTCATATAAATTTCTTTGCCTTCAGCTCTTCTACGTGCTGGTACAACTTGTCCAATTCTGATGGTGCCATCTGGTAAACCTTACACGATATTGGTCCTGCTCCAAAGATTAATTCTATACAAAACTCTATATCTCTTACTGGGGGTAACCCTGGAAGTAATTCTGGGAAAACATCTAGAAACTCCTTAACTATCTTAGGAACCTGTTCTTCTGCTATTGCTGCCACTGTGCTCCTCACTTCATGTTGGTCTCTTACAGATCTATCAAAGGCAAAGTCTTTCGTGCCTGGGATACTAAATAATACCCTACCCCAATGGCAATCTATCGTAGCATGACTTTCTCTCAGCCAGTCCATGCCTAGGATAACGTCAAAGTTAGCCAAAAGGAACTCAATCAACCGTGCAAGTAATGAATGCCCGCACACTACAACTGAACATACTATACACACTCTACTAACTTCTATGAACCTATTACTAGTAAGTATATTCAACCTCTCTGGCAATGCCTTGAACTCCCATCCAATACGTGTTGCAAATCGTGCAGATATAAATTGTCATGACCCGTACCCAGAATTTGGGCATGAGTCGTGGGTACGTCCAGCCTACGCTGCAGCATCGGCGGTAGAACGCTATGTAGGTATGTAATCTCCATCTATTCCTGGACCATAGTTGGTAGGACAGAAATCTTCGAGATCCTCTGAAAATATTATCCAGTCAGGATTGGAGCAAAGCACAAACACTAAACAACAGTTTCAATTATATTGACAAAACTATAAGATAGTGTAAGAAAATATATGATAAAAGAAATACTGAAAAATTAGGAAATATTGGAGAGACATGTAATTAGTATATGGAACTAACCAGCAATGAACAGATATATGTGAATGCTAAAAATGAGATATACTAAAATAAAAGAACAGAAATTCTAGTTAAGTGTTGTGAAATATCAGTTGCTATATGATCGACTTGGGACTAGATCAGGCTTGTTATATATATGATTGGCTATGATACATGTGAGGTCAGGCTAATCGTCTGGTTAGCTATGATGCAAGCAATAGTCAGGTTAATCATATATAACAGGCTATGAGGCATGTAAACGGTCAGGCTACACCCTAGGTGATATGTGGGGTAAGCTATGATGTATGTAAGGTTGGATATGATCACATAATCTTGTTAATATTTCCCATCCCTAGCTAGTACGACTGATTCCAATCAGGACTCCTCATGAGAGGTATCTATGATACAAGTCCGTGTATCCGCTGTATCGGAATCAAGTATATACTACAACTAGAATCATAGTAATAATCAATATAATAAAAACTGTCAGAGAATGTACTCGCTTGTGATCCTGAGCAAAGTGTGAGGATCGATGTCCAAAATAGAGTCACAAAGACCTAAATATAGAACAATAATGTCAATAAGCGATATGAGATGATATATACGGTTGACTAACTTGTTGTGATGATTCTAGGCCACTTATTGATCTTTACTAGGTCTACTAGTCAATACTACAAAAGCTGTATCGGAATCAAGTATATACTACAACTAGAATCACAGTAATAATCAATATAATAAAAACTGTCAGAGAATGTACTTGCCACCTATTAGTTATTACCTAGTATATACTAGTTAGTACTAAGGTCTTCCTAGCTATATTAGTTAAAGTCTAATCATACTAGTTAATATTAACTATACTAAGTGCTATTAGTATATATAATTCATATACCTTAGTACCAATTTAATACCTTAACCCTAATTCCTAACTTATTATGCTCTTACAATCTATCACTGATACTCTAAAGAGTGTATTGATACCTTCTAGTATCAAGTTCTTCACAGTCACCATCTAACCTAATATCCCAACTCCAACTAGGACACCAATCAATATTTGGTACCCATGACCAGTGCTAACACTTAACTCACACATAGCTATCTTCTAGCATCTAACCCACCACTTGATCTTCCTGTTTCCAATACTTATAAACCCCGACTAGATTCAATTATATATCAATGACTGATTCTCTCATGTATCAGTCTATATTGATATCATTGAAGGTATTCCCCAATAGCTGATACCTGCATCACCTCACCAAATCCTATACTTGAACTTACCCTCATCTTACACTTAAAGTGATACCACTTCTACTGGTACAAGTATATCGGTTAAATAGTCCTCTACTTATTGATACACCTATATCAATTTACCCCTTACTGTCATGGTTCAACACCATACAAGGAGTGGTACATCAACTATCCAAGTCCCTAAACACTTATATAAAGTGAAGCACCCTTATTGTATCAGTATTCAATTATTTAGTTAAGACTTATACTCCATTCCAACCTTCGCCTATATCTCTAATACCACTGCCATTTGAGTGACTAATACACTCATATATAGAACCTCCATTGATACTAGATTGATACGACACAACTAATACCAACTGTTGGATACATGATACTCTCAACTCATGAATGCACTACATTAGATGCAACAAACCTCTTTTCAACCCAGATTTGCACACAAGTAACCCCTACCTCCAGTTACCTACTATCTGTATTTGCACACAGACCACTTGTACTGCAACGTAATGCACCTTGGTGCACTGCTTGTTGCCATGCTCCACATGGTTACTCAAAACTGGACGATGCCTAGTACTTCTCTCCTCTTTGCTTATAACACTGCACTCTTGTATAACCTTTCCTTTAATTCCCACATGATAACACACATTTATAAGTCTGTAGGTAGATCACTTCACTGATATTATACGATACACTGATACCTATCTCAGGATATACTCCAAACCTTCCCTCCCCATCCTCATTTACTGGCACAAGAGCTTGCAACCCGACAACCACATCTAAACACCACTCTCCAGACCTTAGTGCACTCACTTGCCTGAGTATACACACAACACACACACACACACACACACACACACACACACACACACACACACACATACACACCCACCCACCCATACAATAGTTGCTTATCAATACTGATATTACATACCCGATTACCCCCTCCTACACACTTGTACACAAAGGCACCACTGCCTGGATACTTGATAGCTGAACTGAACACATTTTAGTTCTTACTCAAACTAAAACATCCCTCGACCAGATGTCTGTTGCACTGAGTATGACTCAATCTCCAACTGATATTACCCAACATAACCTATTACAGCACTACTAACAAATATAACCAATTTGATGCTCACCCATATACACAGGTATCACTCGAATTCCTCACACACTCACACAATGAAATCCAAACCCGATTTCCCCCATCATTGTACCGTGAACACAATCACCTCAGTCCATATTCACATATACACTCAAACTTGCATTCACCAACATACACACGATCGTATATGTAAATATAGATAAACTAACAATGGACAAAATATTTAATTAGGTACACTTCTAGTAATAGGCAATTTATCAAACACTTTGAGTGCACAAGTCATGTTACTCTCTATAGTGTCATGATACACTATCAATCTCATGCCCAAAACTCCAAATACTCGAATAATCATAAATATACATATTAAATACATCTATTTATATCTAATGTGATTAGTTATAATGAAAAATAGAGAAAAAATACTCCAACAAGCATAAAACCCCTAATATGGACACAACATCATGTAGAAATCACTATAAAATCCAATAGAGACTCATGCTCTTCCCTTATGGCTATTCCTAAACCATGGGTGGGCTCCTAATGGCCAAGCAAATAATAAAAATAGAATTTTAAAGAGAGATTTCAGAATTTTACCTATTGGGAGATGGATTCCCAATGGAAACTTCTTCTTCTCTAAGGCACCTTGTGACCTAAGCTTCTAGACTTCTTAGATAAGGGAAATGAGAGGGTTTGGGGTTTTAAATTTTGAAATTTAGCTGGGGAAGGAAAGGGTTTTGGGAAGAACTATTTCTAGGATTTCCTTTATGAGCTATGAGGAACTAGAGGGACGCTCTCTCTCACTATATAGGCCGACCACACCTAGGGCTTAGGGTTTACAATGCATAAGGTCCTCAATGCCCCTATGGTTAGTCATGAAGGATTATTCAAACAAGTGGATTTTAATCCTAATTAAGGGGTTTAACTAGATTCTAATTTAAAATGGATAGAGATTAATTAGTGGGTTTAAATATGACTAGTCTAATATAAAGTCCATGGTCACATCAAGTCTAGTCTACTAACCCATATCATTAATAATAATATAATATATTATACATATTATGTAACTACAATATAATATATATATAATTATTACAAATGACAATAAGGCCCCTACTCTCAAAATGTGGTAGTGACAAGTCTACCCTCCTAAAAAAAAATTTCTTCTCAAAATTAAACTAAACTAGCACAAGAACGCAATCGGAACAATAATAACTATACCTCAAGGCTCGAATAGATATGGGTACTGCTCATGCATTTTGTCTTCTCTCTCCCAGGTTGACTTACCTGGAGAGTGATGTCTCTATGCAACACGAACCAAAGGAATAGTCTGGTTCCGTAATACCTTCTCCCTGCGATCCAAAATCTCTACGAGCTTCTCAAGATAGCTGAGAGTCGGACTAACCTCGATCTCCGAGTGATCTAGTATGTGACTAGGATCTGCCATGTACCATCTCAGCTACGACACATGCAACACGTGCAATACATCATGTACTCCCTCCAGTAAAGGCGGCAAGTCTAGCCTGTAGGCCACTGCACCGACCCTCGCAAGAATATCGAAAGGTCTGATGTACCATAGACTAAGCTTCCCGTCTCCACCAAAGCGAATCGTGTCCCGTGTCGAAAAAATCTGCAAGAATACCAAATTATCAACCTAGAACAATACAGTCTTAACACGCAATCTAAAACAAAATAATCACAAGCAATTTTAACAAACCCATACCTCAGACTCCAAGGGTCTACGGTGGCTGTCGGCCCAATGTCGTTATCTGTCCTGCGCCACTCGAAGTCTATCTCTGATGAATTTCACCTTCTCGGCTGCATCCATGACCATTTCTAGTCCCAACAAGGCCCTCTCTCCGACATCATCCCAAGATAATGGTGTGCGACACCTCCGTCCATATAGAGCCTCGAATAGTGATATCTCAATACTGGCCTGGTAGCTGTTGTTGTAAGCAAACTCTACTAGGTGTAGATGATCCTCCCAAGAACCTTTGAGATCCAGAACACAAGTGCATAGCATATCCTCGGGAGTCTGAATAGTCCTCTCCGACTGTCCGTCTGTCTGGGGGTGATATGCGGTACTGAACTTGAGCTGAGTGTCCAAGCTAGCCTGTAAACTCCTCTAGAAGTGGGAAGTAAAACGATTATCCCGATCTGGGATGATGTTCACAGGAACCCCATGTATGAACACCACTACAAACTTGCCAAGGTACCGGTGGAACACCTTATTCATCAGGTTCATGAATACTGTTGGTGCATTAGTCAACCCAAACGACATCACCATGAACTCAAACTGGCCATATCGAGTCCGAAAAGCTATCTTCGGAATGTCTTCCTTCTTCAATTTTACCTAGTGGTAGCCTGACCTCAAGTCTATTTTTGAGAATACCTTCTCTGCGCTCACTTGATCGAAGAGATCATCTATCCTCGGCAGCAGGTATTTATTCTTGATAGTGAGGTTGTTTAGGGCTCTATAGTCGATACACATGTGTATCGACCCATCCTTCTTCGGTACGAGTAATACCGGAGCACCCCACAGTGATGAACTGGATTTGATGAAGACTTTATCCTATAACTCATCAACCTACTTCTTTAGTTCTGCCAGTTCGCTGTTGTTGACCTTATAGACGTGCTGTGATATTGGCTCTGCGCTTGGCACTAAGTCTATAGAGAACTCGACATCTCTTCTTACGACAAACTTGGAAACTTCTCTGGAAAGACATCCAGGAACTCCACTATCAAAGGATGTGGCAACTCCTTCTCTTCCATCCTAGCTCCACAAAAGATGCCCCTGCTCTGCTCCGCTGTTCCTCTGACGAC
Source organism: Iris macrosiphon (assembly GCA_036927795.1). Classification (NCBI taxonomy): domain Eukaryota; kingdom Viridiplantae; phylum Streptophyta; class Magnoliopsida; order Asparagales; family Iridaceae; genus Iris; species Iris macrosiphon. The sequence continues at coordinate 114,111,745 of JAYESA010000005.1, read as the reverse complement.
CTCGAACTCTGGCTCTCCTAGAGGTCAAAATATCACTCTGTCTCTATGATAATCTATAGTAACATGGTGCCTACTCAACCAATCCATTACGAGTACAATATCGTAACCCAAAAGTGGTATTACGAGTAAGCAAATACTCAACTCTCGGCCTTCCAATGAAACTCTTCGGTCCTTGCAAAAATTATTAACCAGGATAATGCCTCCGCCATTCATGATCTTGCAAGTCCTATCTAAGGGTTCCGCCTCTAAACGATGCTTAAGAGCATAAGATACAGATACGATAGAAAGTGCCAGAATCGAATAATGGAAGTACTGGAATAGAATTAAGAAGAACTAAACCTGATATCACGTCTCCTACTGGCTCGGTCTCCTCGACCGTCATGGCATACGTTCATCCCGAGGGTGCACCTCTTTGCTGTTGCTGGTGCTGGGCAAATCTCTACTGCTGTGGCGGGAGTGGTGGTCCCCTCTGCTGGCCTCCTGGTGCAATAGGTGCTCTGTCAGGTCCCCTCTGAGCGGTTGCTCCACCCTGACATGGACGAGTATGAATAGACGGATAGTCTTTCAACTGGTGCACTGGCGATCCATAAGACAAACATGCTACCAGCCTCTTCTTGCAGATATCTCTTGTGTGTCCCGCCTTCCCGTAGTACGCACACTGGATAGCGGTCTGGGTTTGCCTTTGGGGTTATTGTTGGATGTATTCTTGAGCTGGAGCCTGGTACTGCTAGTGCTGATACGGCCTCTGTTGCTGCTGAAAGTGGGGACGCTTGGCCGGTCCCGCGCTACCACTCGCTCCTCCAGAAATGTCGCATCCTCTCTTGGGCCCGAGGTCCAAATTATCCTTAGCAATTTGGGCATCCATCAGAATGCCCTAAAGGTAGGAGTACAACGTCCAGAAGTACGAGACTTAATTTCTCTTATCAACCCCTTCCTAAACTTTCGGGCTCGGTCTCCTGGGTCCCGAATCATCGATGGTGTGAAATGACTCAAGCGAAAAAAGTCTACGGCATACTCGTCGACCGACATGTTCCTTTAGACCAAGTTATAGAACTGAATCTCCAAGGCTCCTAGGGCTACGTCGGGAAGGAACTTCTTCGTGAAAAGCTCCTTGAAAGCCTCCCAAGTAAGTCCTCTAGCAGTAAGTCTCAGCTCCATATGAAACAAAGTTAACACGACATCGAACATTTGGCTGCTGACGGCCTCGATCTGCAAACTCTCTAGAATCCGAGCCAAGCGTAAGTTTCTCTCTATGTCCTCCAGCTATTCATCGGCGTAGAGTATCACCTCAACACCTTTGAACTCCCAAGGCATCATCCTCTTGAAGTCTACTATAGTACCTGGCCTCTGATGTGGCTGCTGCTGCTGGCCAGGATACTGCTGTGCAACTCTCTCTACTACCTGGAGAGCCACCCGATGAGCAATCTCCATGCTCTCCCTCATCAGCTCAATCTGCGCTTGGTGCGCCTCTGCCTGCACCCTCTGCGCCTCTGCCTGAACTTGTTAAGCCTCTGCCGACGTCCTCTAAGCATCCACCATATCCTCGATCAATGCGAACATCTATGCTCCATCAGCGGGCATACCTCTTGGAAACAGAATCTGTGGTGGTGGAAGGTCCCCCGTAACAGCCGGGACAACCCCTTAGATAGGTGGGGGAAGAGGACCCCGACAGCTGAAAAAACTCCTACATGAATAGGTGAAGTAGGAGGAGCAACTCCAGCTATCTGGGTGGCAGGTCGAGAGGTGGCTGTCCTCTCTGAAGTTGTGGGTCCCAATCTCAGCGACCAAGTCTTCGGTGGCATCCTGAAGACAAACCGAAAGAAGAAATCAAATAAGGCAAAAGATACGATAACATTAAAGAAGGACATTAAAATTTAAAAGAAGCAATTATTCAGAATAACAAAATAAAATTAGAAAATTCTTGGTTGTAATTGAGCATACTCTCATCTATACCCTATATCATGCTCGTAATAGTACTCTAAGTCTGAGCACTACTACGATACTGCACTAGTTGTGACCTAATGTTACTCTTCTCGTGTCTTGACCTGTATGGGTCACCACAAAACGTGTCACGACCCGCACCCAAAATTTGGGCATGAGTCATTGGTACGTCCAGCATACGCCACAGCATCGGCGGTTGAACGCTGTCTAGGTCTTAATACTACTAATCACAACTCACAAAATAACCTATCAATGATCTCAACTCCATAAGGAGGACAATGAATATGCATATTGATCATCAAAACATAAGGTACTCAATCACAATAACTATAAGAAAGTAAATGACACGGTAAGATGTAAAAGATAAGAAAGTTCTGACATAAGTCTAGAACACAACTCAAATAACAATAATAAGTCTAGAGTCTAACTGACTCAACATAAATGAGTCTCAACATAAATAGACCCAAGTCTCACAGTTTAGAACAATCCAATACATAATAAATTAGGCTAAAAGCTGTCTAAACGACTGTGGGTGGTGTCTCCTCTAAGGAGAGTGGCTCCTCTGGAATCTCCAGGATGTAATCTCCATCTATTCCTGGACCATAGTGGGTAGGATCAAAATTCTCGAGATCCTCTAAAAATATTATCCAGTCAGGATTGGAGCGAAGTACAAACACTAAACAACAGTTTCAATTATATTGACAAAACTATAAGACAGTGCAAGAAAATTCATGATAGAGAAAATACTGGAAAATAAGAAAATACTGGAGAGACATGTAATCAGCATATAGAACTAACCAGCAATGAATAGATATATATGAATGCTAGAAATGAGATGTACTGAAATAAAAGAATAGGAATTCTAGCTAAGTGTTGTGAAATATCAGTTTGCTATATGATCGGCTTGGGACTAGATCAAGCTTGTTATATATGATAGGCTATGATATATGTGAGGTCAGGCTAACCGTCTGGTTAGCTATGATGTGAGCAATAGTCAGGCTAATAATATATAACAGGCTATGAGGCATATAAATGGTCAGGCTACACCCTACGTGATATGTGGGATGAGCTATAATGCATGTAAGGTGGGGTATGATCACATAATCTTGCTAATATTTCCCTGTCCCCAGCTAGTACGAAGGATTCCAATCACGAATCCTCATGACAGGTATCTATGATACTAGCCCGTGTATCCGCTGTGTCAGAATCAAGTATACACTACAACTAGAATTATAGTAATAATTAACATAATGAAAACTGTCATAGAATGTACTCGCCTGTGGTCCTGAGCAAAGTATGATGATCGATGTCCAAAATAGAGTCACAAAGACCTAAATATAGAATAATAATGTCAATAAGCGATATGAGATGATATACATGGTTGACTAACTTATTGTGATGATTTTAGGCCACTTATTGATCTTTACTAGGTCTACTAGTCAATATTAGACCCTATTAGTTATTACCTAGCATATACTAGTTAGTACTAAGGTCTTCCTAGCTATATTATTTAAAGTCTAATCATACTAGTTAATATTAACTATACTAAGTGCTATTAGTATATATAATTCATATACCTTGGTACCAATTTAATACCTTAACCCCAATTCCTAACTTATTATACTCTCACAATCTATCACTAATACTCTAAAGAGTGTATTGATACCTTCTAGTATCAAGTACTTCACAGTCACCATCTAACCTAATATCCCGACTCCAACTAGGACACCAATCAATATTTGGTACCCATAACCAGTGCTAACACTTAACTCACACATAGCTGTCTCCTAGCATCTAACCCACCACTTGGTCTTCCTAGTTCCAATACACATGAACCCCTACTAGATTCAATTGCATATCAATGATTGATTCTCTCATGTATCAGTCTTTATTGATATCATTGAAGGTATTCCCCAATAGCCGATACCTGCATCACCTCATAAAATCCTATACTTGAACTTACCCTCATCTCACACTTAAAGTGATACCACTTCTACTGATACAAGTATATCAGTTAAATAGTCCTCTACTTATTGATACACCTAGGTATCAATTCGCTCCTTACTGTCATGGTTCAACACCACACAAGGAGTGGTCATCAACTATCCAAGTCCCTAAACACTTGTACAAAGTAAAGCACCCTTATTGTATAAGTATTCAGTTCTTTAATTAAGAAATGTACCGCACTCCAACCTCCACCTATATCTCTGATACTACTGCCATTTGAGTGATTGATACACTCATCTATAGAACCTACATTAATACTAGACTGATACGACACAACTAATACCTATTGTTGGATGCAACTCTCAACTCATGAATGCACTGCATTTGATGCAACAAACCTCTTTCCAACCCATGTTTGCACACAAGTAACCCTTACCTCTAGTTACCTACTGTCTGCATTTGCACACAGACCACTTACACTGTAACGTAATGTACCTTCGTGCACTGCTTGTTGCCAAGCTCCACATGGTTCCTCGAAATTGGACGATGCCCAGTACTTCTCTTCCCTTTGCTTATAATACTGCACTCCTGTTTAACCTTTCCTTTAATTCCCACATGCTAACACACATCTATAAGTCTGTAGGTAGATCACTTTACTGATATTACATGATACACTGATACCTATCATAGGATATATTCCAAACCTTCCCTCCCATCCTCATTTACTGGCACAAGAGCTTACAACCCGACCACCACATCTGAACACCACTCTCCAAACCTCAGTGCACTCACTCGCCTGAGTATACACAACACACACACAATAGTTGCTATCAACACTGATATTACATACCTGATTACCCCCTCCTACACACTTGTGCACAAAGGCACCACTGCCTGGATACTTGATAGCTGAACTAAACATAGTTTTGTTCTCACTCAAAATGAAAGATCCCTCGACCAAATGTCTCCTGCACTGAGTATAACTCAATCTCCAACTGATATTACCCAACAAAATCTATTACAACACTGCTAACACACAACCAATTTGATGCTCACCCATATGCACAGGTATCAATCGAATTCCTCACACACTCACATAATAAAATCCAAACCCGATTTCCCCCATCATTGCACCGTGAACACAATCACCTCACTCCACATTCACACATACACTCAAACTTACATTCACCAACATACACACAATTGTATATGTAAATATATTAACAATGGACACAACATCTAAATAGGTACACTTCTAGTAATAAGCAATTAATCAAACACTTTGAGTGCACAAGTCATGATACTCTCTTTAGTGTCATGATAAACTATCAATCTCATGCCCAACACCCCAAATACTCATATAATCTTAAATATACATATTAAATACATCTATTTATATCTAATATAATTAGTTACAATGAAGAATAGAGAAAAAATACTCCAACAAGCACAAAACCTCTAATATGGACATAACACCATGTAGAAATTATTATGAAAATTAATAGAGACTCATACTCTTCCCTTATGGCTATTCCTAAACCATGGGTGGGCTCCTAATGACCAAACAAATAATAAAAATAGAATTTTAAAGAGAGATTTCAGATTTTTACCTATTGGGAGATGGATTCTCAATGCAAACTTTTTCTTCTCCAAGGCTCCTTGTGACCTAAGCTTCTAGGCTTCTTAGATAAGGAAAATAAGAGGGTTTGGGGTTTTAAATTTTAAAATTTGGCTGAGGAGGGAAAGAGTTTTAGGAAGAACTATTTTTAGGGTTTTCTTCATGAGCTATGAGAAACTAGAGGGAGGCTCCCTCTCATTATATAGGCCGACCACCCCTAAGGCATAGGGTTTGTAATGCATAAGGTCCTCAATGCCCCTATGGTTAGTCATGAAGGGTTATTCAAACAAGTGGGTTTTAATCCTAAGTAAGGGGTTTAACTAGATTCTAATTTAAAATGGATAGGGATTAATTAGTGGGTTCAAATATGACTAGTCTAATATAAAGTCCATGGTCACATCAAGTCTAGTCCATTAACCCATATCATTAATAATAATAATAATATATTATATTATACATATTATGTAACTAAAATGCAATATATATATAATTATTACAAATGACAATAAGGCCTCTACTCTAGAAATATGGTAGTGACATAAATGAATGAGATGCATCCGAATCAAATAATGCTACAGCAGGAAAATATGCGACAAAGATGTTACCTGCCACCGTCTGATACTAAAGCTTCTTCCAAGGATAAAGTGAATGCTTGCCCTTGGTCCTGCTGCGCTTCTCATTGTTGCGTCCCTTGGAAGCGTTGTTATGGCTTCTGCTGGCCCTGCTGCTGATTCTGCTGCTTTTGGTACATCTGATCTTGCGTCAATAACGGACGCTGAGATAATGGCCGTACTGCTATCGCTGGCCCTCAGTGCTGAACTTCCTCTGGTGCTGACAGTGCTGCCAACTATTGGACTAGCACTCATAACTTCTACATCATCGGACAATTGGCAATCCGGTGATCTAGACTACCATACCTCATACATAACCCATTGGATGTCCTAGACACATCTCTAGTGTGGCCTCCCTTGCCACAGTAAGTACATACCATCGGTGCTCCCTGGCGCTGATGCTGTTGTTGCTGCCTCGGTTGCTGCCGAGATGGTGTTATCACTATCGAAACTGTCATCCTCTGCGGTACTGAATCATAGATACAAATGCTATGTGATGGTGCTGACGTCCACGATACTCCTCCACCTCCTCCACTCTGAGCATGAGACCTCTTTTGGCCTCCCATCCTCGTCGACCACCTATGCATGGTAAGCTCGTGCCTCTGAGCTGTTATCAATACATCCTCATAAGTCTGGTAGTCGTACCCCTCTACCAGTTGTAGAATCTCCAGATGAAGTCCTTACTGGAACCTTATCACTTTATTCGACCCCGTAGATACCATGGTCGGAATAAATCTACTTAGTCTACAAAATTCTGCTGCATATCCATCCACAGTTCTACCGGCCTGCTTGAGACTGATAAATCTCTACTGAAGCTCATATTATGCGACGATTCCAAAATACTTTGCCCAAAACTTAGTCCTAAAACTATCCCAAGAGATAGGATGCCTAAAGCCACCTCTACTGACGCCCACCAGTCATGGGCAAGGTCTTGAAGCTGCAGTCGGACCTGGTTAACTTGTTTATCAGCTCAGACCTGGTCAACTTGTTCATCAGCTGAAACTTTTGCTATTGCCAAAATAATCTTAATGTCTTGCAACCACGTGTCTTCTGTGATGGCATTCTCTGTGCCATCACAGTACCTCGTGTCATGCCCCAGTCCCAAAATACCGAGGAACCGAACGCGTGGCAATGGCCAGCAGCACTCACCGATGGACAACCCAATTTAATGGATCCATCAGGGCATACTTAAGCTGTAGTACAACAATAATGGTCTAAATATACTAATCTCATCCACAGAATAAATATCACAATATCAGAATCATAAAGCAAGATCATATCTCAATAAAATATAAACTCGAGAAATAACCCGACAATGAGTCTGATACATCTGTCAAGATACAAGAATAAAGATAACAACAACCAATACTGAGTATGAAATAGTATATACTCAGAAGATAACCTCGGTGATCACTCGTCTACTGAATCTGGTACTACTTCAGTAACTGCTCCTGTTCCTGCTTCTGCTCCTGCTAATGCTCCTGTACTGTATAACTCTGGGTGGATCTCCTCTGCTAATCTTGGGGACATAATCCGGATCCAGGTCCTCAGGGGACATAACAAGGTACATAAAATATAAGCCATAATAATGCAGTGAAATAGTCAATAAAATAAACAGGGTAAATATGTAACCATCTATGTGAAATGCAGGTGAGAACATCACCAGTACTCAGGTTAAAACAACTACAAGCTCTGTGTCGGCGAGCCGGTAGCAGTAATATCATGTGGTCGTTTAGCTCAGCGAAAGACTGAGACGCTAGCATAATATAAAATCAACCTGTAGCCTGTGTGTCTCTCCAGCAATAAATAGAATAATAGGAAAACACTAAATAACTTGCTAAGTGATATGCAAGATGAGAGCAGCACTAGAACTCAGGCTGAAACCATTACAAGCTCTGTGTCGGGGAGCCGGTAGCAGTGATATCATGTGGTCGTCTAGCTCAGCGGAAGACTGAGACCCCGGCATAATATAAAATCAACCTGTAGCCTGTGTGACTCTCCCCACCCAATGTAATCGTACGTCTCACGTCCATGTGGCCCCATGTCCATGTCACGTAAGATCATATCTAATGCAGTAAGTCATATAATGTCTAGGAATATAATGTCTATGTCATAAAACATGTATCCTATACAGAATCACCATGAATATCTCAGAAAGATTCTGTCTCATGAATAGTGTCAAGTGTCCTGGGTTATAATGTACTTGATAGGACAATTACGAGAGAGATGGGGTCTCGGTATCCATGTCTAGATGATAATACACAACGTCGCGTACGGTGTTGGCACCCGACTATGAATCAGACGCTAAGTAAAGTCGCACGGTCCTAGGTCAAACATGAAACATAATATATATATATATATATATATATATATATATATAAGCCAAGGAAATAAGTAACAATAACTGCAAGTTTTGGCGAGGTACACTTGCCTGGGGTTCTGGCTCCAACTGTAGCTCTGGTCTCAGTGTGATCTGCAGGTACTACCCCGGTTGCAAAAATAAACATCACCATTAGATTCAAAAAATATCAAATTGCTAGAAACGCCTGTCCTTAAGTCCAATTTGGACACAAGGGCGAAAATGACATTTCCGGGTCAAAGCGGGGTCCACATGTGAGCCGCTTTGCACTGAAAAGCATGTCAGGGTCAAAGGTCTCCAAATTCGTCAAACTTAGTGTCAACAAGTCAGGAACGATGATACGAACCCAACGGAACTTCCAGAATTGGATTTCGATGAGCCGATCACAAAATCGCCCGTTAAGTGGAGCTTGTGGGGCACACGATACGCGATTTTGTCAACGTCCTCAGAATCGAACCAAACTTGGGTCACAGGATCAGCATATCGCTACGATTCTGATGGCGCAAGTTTTCTCTCGATCTGACGTGTGTACACAAAGTTACGATGTGTTCCAGAACCGACGGATACGGGGTGATATCGACGGATACGCGTTGATTCCGGTGTGCACGCACATCCAAATCAACTTCTACAAAATCCCACACGTCCGTATTAACGGCGCGCACATATCGGTAAAGACCGCACGCGACCAAGTCGTCCCGTTTGGCGGGGCATACTCGGTTCCGGGGTGAATTAGGGCATTGTTTTTCCTGTTTTTGGATCGCGGTTCACGATCGCCACAGGACGCGATGCACCGAACGGGTTACACGGGCACCGAGAGGGTCACGCAGGGTTCGTGATGCAACTGACGGAATCAAAAACGGGTCTACGAGCAGAGAGAACGGGTTACCTGAACAGTGCTCCAGAAACTGCAAATTTCCGTGTCCGAGACGTGTCTGAGTCGGAGTCGTGTCTAGGGTTAGGGTTAGGGCTAGGTACTGTTGCCCGGAGCTTGGCGGCCGGAGGGAGGCTGGGTGGCGGCACTGGCGAGGGCAACGGCACGCCAGAGCGAGTGGGGTACGACGGCGCAGGGCTCGGCTAGGCGGCGAGTGGCCGGAGCTGCTGTGGCTTGCTGTCGGGGGAGGGGGAAGGAGCGGGAGGCGGGCGGAGCTGGGCAGGGGCGGTGCGGCGAGGCGGTGGCGGCGGCAGCATTGAGGGCAGGGAGTCCGGGCGGTGGAGTCGAGTGGCCGGAGGAGGAAAGGAGTCGTCGGTGTGGGGGATTCGAGTGGCCGGAGAAGAGGGCTGCGGGGGATTTATATAGGGTTGGAGGGGAGCGGGGAGTAGGAGGAAGGAGGAGGAGGCCGAGGTCGGGTGGCCTGGCGGTGGGGCGGGGATCGACGTGGACGCGGCTGGTGCGGCGTCGGAGACTCGCCGGAGGGTTCAGGGAAAGGGGGTGGCGGCCAGGGATAGGGTTAGGTTTAGGATTAGGGATTAGGGATTTTTTCCTTTTTCTTTTTCTTTTTGTTTGTGGAGAAAAACTAGGAAAAGTATGTATTTATATATACAGAAATTTGGATTAGGGTTTGACCTAGGATTTGGGCTGGGTCAACGCTCCTTGGGCTTGCTTCGGCTCTCATGGGGATGTCGGGCGTTTGGCACGGGTTTAATTCGGTTTAATTCTTCATGGATTTTTAGGACTTTAAAACTGATTCCGGAGTCCAATAAATTCCCGAAAAATTACCCTATATCTGATTTTCCATTCTACACCATAAAATATTATTTCCATAAAATTTTAATATTAATAAAAAGCATTTAAAAGTCATTTAATTATCAAAAGCCTAGGTTTTAATTACAGAAAAATCCCAGGAAATTACGAAAAATTGTGAAAAATCCAAATTAATAATTAATAAAAATCAGGGGGCTTACAATCTACCCAACTTATAAAAATTTTGTCCTCAAAATTAAAATATGGTAGGGTTCTCTTTATCCAATCTCACTTGATTACAGTCTAAAGGATTCCTCCTAAGTGAACATTGCGGTGTCTACCCAACTTAAAATTATCCATCTATCATCAAAGGCTATACATCTAATAAAGCTATGCCCAACTTATTTAATCATGTTATTGAATCCTCAAGTCTTTAACACCAAACATACCACCTATGATATTCCCTTAATCATATATAAAAGGGTCATCAACAATGCGACCGACCTGTGGGGTATATCTAGTACTGTCTATATATAAAAGTTATACCAAGCACGAGGTTTCATCTTTCCGAAATAAGGGAAGACGAAGATCAATAATAAAGAGTTCAAGGGTGAGGTAATAGAATAGAAGTATCAGGATCAAGGTGTTTAACGAATTCAAATAGGATTTGTCAAGACAATTGTGGATTGATATCCTATTCTGGTAATCCTTTGTTCGCATGCTCGTATTAGTACAGTTATGTAACTGATACGATATGCTCAGACATATCTAGAGGGCAATTATACTAGTCAACTATATATCTCAATCCACATGAAGTAGTCGTGCAAGAGAGAACCAAAATGCACTAAGGTTGATCAGACCGTAATACACTGATTCTGAATAGACAATTGTATTAGTGTGTCGACCCAATAATACATATATCATGAACAAGTTCGATAAAAGGATAAGCTTGCAAAACCAGGCTATATTAGCAGCATAAGTCAAGGTAGTACAATAATTATAAGTACGCTAGCTGATGATGAAATGAGGTATAACTTAATTCAAGTTCACAAAGACAAAACAAAATAAGCAATTAACAAAAGACTCTACAATCTCTACGATTATCAATTATAAGCAAGTTCAAAATTACATAGGTTAAGGCTGAGGTCACGAACCAATAGGCACGAGATAAAATAATTATATAAACAGATAACTACAAAAAATTACGTGCATTAGCTACTCCATGGGTCTGTACGTTTCCAAAGTCATCGCTGGAGCTTGTTCACGTTCTTATAGTTGATTCCTCTGCTGCTGCTGGCCTTGCTGGAAGAGTGTTGCTTGTGGCATCAAAGGTGGCCTCGGTTGATACCCTCCTGGAGCTGGTGGTAGGACTCCTTCAACTTCCGTTTGTGGTACTTCCAAGGTTGGAGAGGCTGGCCTTGGTGCTGGTAACGCTTGTTGGTTAACCATTGGTGCTCTTTCTCGACGCTCAGGGCATTCCCTTAATGGATGCTGACTGGATCCGCAAGCTAAACATACTTTCCTTTTTTGTCTACACTCGTCCTCAATATGGCCTCGCTTGCGACAATATTGACAGATAGGTAGAGCCTGTAGAGATGCTCCTGGTGGCTGGTGCATGTGAGGTCTCTTTGTAGCTTCTTCCTGTGGTGCTCCGGCTGGTGCTGGTGTGGATGATCGCTTCAGACTGGTCTCTCTCCTGATGACGCGCTCCTTGCGTCGGGCTGCAGCAAGGACGTCCGGGTAAGATGTAGGTGTAATGGATCCAATTAGTTTCTGTAGCTCAATGTTTAGTCCGTCACAGAACTTTTCAGCCTTCTCTTCTTCTGTCGGGATCAGGGTTGGGGCAAAATGACTCAAACGAATGAATTTTGCGTTGTATTCTTCCACTGTCATACTGTCTTGAGTGAGGCGATTAAACTTGTCCCGAAGTTCTGATCGAGCGATAGCTGGAATGTACATCTCCTGGAAGAGTCTAGAGAACTCTTTCCAAGTGACTCGGTCTGGTCCGAGCCGTGTCTCCTCAGATAACCACCAGTGATGTGCATTGTCCGTCAACTGTATTCTGACGGCAGTCATCCAACGTTCTTTTGGAAGCTCGGCTGCTTCTAATTGATGTTAAGTGTTGGTGAGCCACTCATGAACTTCTGTGGGCTCCTCTTTGCCTGACAAGGTACGGGGCTTCAGCTGGCGGAAATCAGAAATAGAGCCCATCGTTGGTCGTCGTGCTGGTAGATTTGCCTGCTCTAGTGCGGTTACTAGGCTGCGACTCAAAGCCTCTTGTTGAGCTTGCATTATTGCATAAATCATTTGAAATATCTGCTGTCCGTCCATGGCCTGCCCTTGTGGAAATACAGGCATTTGTGGAGTAAACTGCGACGGAGGTGTGAGATCATCTTGCTGAATTCTCGAGGCATGCTGACTTGCTTGACTACGTTATTGAGCGGATTGACCTCCTTCTACTGGTGTTACTTCCTCTTCGTTGGTTACCACAGCATCTCATGGTGATCTTGCAGGAGTCTTATCGTTTGCTCTTGAATCCATAACTGTGCAACAAAAATAAATAATAAGAGGCGCACAGGAATAAAGGCAGGATGCATGTCAAGAAATTAATTCGAATCCGATATAGATATCAAGAATATTTCAAGCAAGTGGATGAGATCCTAAAAAACTTATCCTATTCTTATTGCAGGCTTGCTCGGTCCCTAAGTTGAAACCGAACAATTTAGTCATTGACCTGCATGGGCCACCACAAAAACCATGTCATGCCCCAGTCCCAAAATACCGAGGGACCGGACGCGTGGCAATGGCAGCAGCACACACCGATGGACAAACCCAATTTAATGGATCCATCAGGGCATACTTAAGATGTAGTACAACAATAATGGTCTAAATATACTAATCTCATCCACAAAATAAATACCACAATATCAGAATCATAAAGCAAGATCATATCTCAATAAAATATAAACTCGGGAAATAACCCGACAATGAGTCTGATATATCTGTCAAGATACAAGAATAAAGATAACTACAGCCAATACTGAGTATGAAATAGTATATACTCAGAAAATAACCTCGGTGATCACTCGTCTGCTGAATCTGGTACTACTCCAGTAACTGCTCCTGTTCCTGCTTCTGCTCCTACTAATGCTCCTGTACTGTATAACTCTGGGTGGATCTTCTTTACTAATCCTGGGGACATAATTCGGATCCAGGTCCTCAGGGGACATAACAAAGTACAGAAAATACAAGCCATAATAATGCAGTAAAATAGTCAATAAAATAAACAGGGTAAATATGTAACCATCTATGTGAAATGCAGGTGAGAATATCACCAGTACTCAGGCTGAAACAACTACAAGCTCTGTGTCGGGGAGCCGGTAGCAGTGATATCATGTGGTCGTCTAGCTCAGCGAAAGACTGAGACGCCGGCATAATATAAAATCAACCTGTAGCCTGTGTGTCTCTCCAGCAATAAATGGAACAATAGGGAAACACTAAATAACCAGCTAAGTGATTAGCTAGATGAGAGCAACACTAGAACTTAGGCTGAAACCACTACAAGCTCTGTGTCGGGGAGCCGGTAGCAGTGATATCATGTGGTCGTCTAGCTCAGCGGAAGACTGAGACGCCGGCATAATATAAAATCAACCTGTAGCCTGTGTGACTCTCCCCACCCAATGTAATCATATGTCTCATATCCATGTGGCCCCATGTCCATGTCACGTAAGATCATATCTAATGCAGCAAGTCATATAATGTCTAGAAATATAATGTCTATGTCATAAAACCTGTATCCTATACAGAATCACCATGAATATCTCAGGAAGATTCTGTCTCATGAATAGTGTCAAGTGTCCTGGGTTATAATGTACTTGATAGGACAAGTACGAGAGAGATGGGGTCTCGGTATCCATGTCTAGATGACAATACACAATGCCGTGTACGGTGTTGGCACCCGACTATGAATCAGACGCTAAGTAAAGTCACACGGTCCTAGGTCAAGCATGAAACACAATATATATATATATATATATATATATATATAAGCCAAGAAAATAAGTAACAATGACTGCAAGTTTTGGCGAGGTACACTTGCTTGGGGTTCTGGCTCCAACTGTAGCTCTGGTCTCAGTGTGATCTGCAGGTACTACCCCGGTTGCTGAAATAAACATCACCATTAGATTCAAAAAATATCAAATAGCTAGAAACGCCTGTCCTTAAGTCCAATTTGGACACAAGGGCAAAAATGATAGTTCCGGGTCAAAGCGGGGTCCACATGTGGGCCGCTTTGCACCGAAAAGCGTGTCAGGGTCAAAGGTCTCCAAATTCGTCAAACTTAGTGTCAACAAGTCAGGAACGATGATACGAACCCAACGGAACTTCCAGAATTGGATTCCGATGAGCCGATCACAAAATCGCCCGTCAAGTAAAGCTTGTGGGGCCCACGATACGCAATTTTGTCAACGTTCTCAGAATCGAACCAAACTTGGGTCAAAGGACCAGCGTATCGCTACGAGTCCGAAGGCATAAGTTTCGTCTCGATCCGACGTGTGTACACAAAGTTACGACATATTCCAGAACCGACATATACGGGGCGGTGTCGGCGGATACGTGTTGATTTCGGTGTGCACGCACATCCAAATCAACTTCTGCGAAATCTCACACGTCCGTATCAATGGCACACACGAATCGGTGAAGACCGCACGTGACCAAGTCGTCCCGTTTGGCGAAACGTACTCGGTTCCGGGATGAATCAGGGCGTTATTTTTCCTGTTTCTGGATCTCGGTTCGCGATCGCCACAGGATGCGATGCATCGAACGGGTTACACGGGCACCGAGAGGGTCACGCAGGGTTCACGATGCAACTGACAGAATCGAAAATGGGTCAACGAGCAGAGAGAATGGGTTACCTGAACAGGGCTCCAGAAACTGTGAATTTTCGTGTCCGAGACGTGTCCGAGTCAGAGTCGTGTCTAGGGTTAGGGTTAGGGTTAGGGCTAGGTGCTATTGGCCGGAGGCGGGCCGGATGGCGGCCGGAGGTGGGCCGGATGGAGGCTGGGGGGCGGCACTGGCGAGGGCAGCGGCGTGCCGGAGCGAGCGGGGGAAGGCGGAGCAGGGCTCGGGCGAGGCGGCGAGTGGCCGGAGCTGCTGTGGCTTGCTGTCGGGTGAGGGGGAAGGAGTGGGAGACGGGCGAAGCTGGGCAGGGGCGGTGCGGCGAGGCGATGGCGGTGGCAGCGTCGAGGGCGGGGAGTCAGGGCGGTGGAGTCGAGTGGCCGGAGGAGGAAAGGAGCCGTCAGCCGGGGGGATTCGAGTGGCCGGAGAAGAGGGCTGCGAGGGATTTATATAGGGTTGGAGGGGAGCGGGGAGTAGGAGGAAGGAGGAGGAAGGAGGAGGAGGCCGAGGTCCGGTGTCCTGGCGGCGGGGCGGGGGTCGGCGTGGACGCGTCTGTTGCGGCGCCGGAGGGTTCAGGGAAAGGAGTGGCGGCCAGGGCTTGGGTTTGGTTTAGGATTAGGGATTAGGGATTTTTTCCTTTTTCTTTTTCTTTTTGTTTGTGGAGAAAAACTAGGAAAAGTATGTATTTATACATACAAAAATTTGGACTAGGGTTTGACCTAGGATTTGGGCTGGGTCAACGCTGTCACTACCACATTCCGAAAACAGGGGTATTTTCGAAATTTTTAATATTTAATATTATTATAGTTATAATTAATTAATTGCATGATAGTGTATTTGATTTAAATAATTTTGTGCGATGTATAATTAAATATATAATTATATGCAGTGTTAATTATTTTAGCTAGCAGACTGACCTAGAAGCCAGTATACGAACACCTGTCAGGACTTGTGGAATTATGTAATTAATTTTTTTATTTATAATTTAATTTTTTGAGATTTTTATTAATTACTGTATTTTATTTAATATTTTGCGCATTGCCTTTGCTTCGATATTTGAAGCACTATCCAGACTTTTGTCTTCCAACAAATTTCACAATCTTGCCCTAGACATGCCCACCTTCATTTCTGCTATTTTTGCAACTCATAATTTTGCTCCTTGTGCATTGTTTCTAGCCGCACAAAAATCGTCGCGGACGTTATTTTTAATTTCCTATTTTTGTATCGTTGTGCGTTCCAATCGAAAATTGGAGGCCATCTTGACCTATTTTTCGTGCGGCCCAAATTAGGGTAATATTCTGTTCTGAGTCTTCTTCAATATTGGTATTGATGACTTGACCTGATTTTGGCTCCATGTACTCCTAATTAATTGTTGAACACAACTTGCATTTATTTCTATTTAAATTGAGGATACTATTTTATCTGACTTTAAAATCCCAATTTAATTCCAGTGCCCTGCAAATTCAGCCCATACCCATCTTACAGCGTCCCCTGACCCTACAAAACACCGGACTCCGAATCGCCCGCCCAATTTTCGTCATTTCATGTATTTGTGCAATTTCCCAAATTTAAGGGGGTTAAATTGCAAATTGGCATTTTGTGCCAACACCCAATTATTTTTAACCAATGAGGAATACTTAAATATTTTAATTAAACCTCACCTTTATTTTTCCACATGAATTTATTTCCTTCATGAACCATCCTAGCCACTCATTTAAGTGGGTCAAATCCTCACCCTACATCACACCCTCTCTCATCCTATTTAATATCATGTCACCCTCAAACCCTAATCCCTAGGCAACATAGAAAACCCCACCTCCTCACAAGCCCCACCTCTCTCCAACGTAGGAAACCACATCCTTCTTCCTTCCTCTTCTCATTTCTTCCCTCTCCTTCTCTTTTCTTCTCCTTCTTCCTTTCTCCTTCTTCTTTCTTTTCATTTGAAAGTTGATTTCAAATATTAGTAAAGGGGGGGGGAGGGAAAACTGAGAACCCTGTGCTCACCCCCATATACTGTTCTCCGGCGGGCTGGCCAACCGCTGCCCGACGCGTCCGGCGGCCGAGCCGCTGCTCCTCCCTCTGTGCTGGACCCCGGCGACCTCCCCCTCCACTGCAGTCTTCCCCGGCGGCGGCAAGACCCCGGCCGAGCTTCTCCGGCCGTCCCAAGTCAGACCGCTGCCCTTCTTCCCGGCAGCACGGCACCCAGGCCGACTCCCCGGCCGCTGCTGAACCCCGGCAGACTCCCCTCTGCCATTACTCCCTCCGCCTGTGCACTCTAGCCCGGCCCGGCGACTGCTCCGGCGCTCTCCCCGCCGCTGCTGCGCGCGTCCGGCAGCCTGCTGCGAGCTCCCCCTCCCGGCGGCGCTCCTCTTCCCAAGCTCTCCAGCCGGCGGATCCCCTGAGCTCCGGCGACAAGCCCTGTAAGTCTCTCTTTCCTTCTTCTCCTCTTCCCTCTGTGATATATATATATATATATATCTTTATATATATATATATATATATATATATGTATATATATATATAAATATACGTATAGTATAATTAGATATGTATATGTATTCGTAGGTATATGCGTATAAGTGTTATTTTTATTAATGTAAAATAGTACATATAATATATGTATACGTATGTAGTATTTTAATTAACGTTTAATATATATATACGTGTATATCTAACTATATACTTATATACGTAGGAGTATATATTAGTATATGTATATTGTTTATCTAACTAATATTTATGTATAATGTACGTATATTAGTATAATGCATGTATTCTATGTTAATGTATAGATAACTAATATAAATGTATTGTATATATATAATTAATAAAGGTGTATGTTAATATGTATATATAATTTAATATATTCGTATATGTATATATTTAAATCAAGTTATATATATATATATTTGGTATATACTAGTATATGTATTTGTGTATATATTGATTAATGTATATATATATATATATATCTAATGTATATATATAAATGTTGTTTATATATTTAAATTAGCATGAAATTAGTATATGCTTTTAACTAAAATTTTATGTATAATTAATATAAAGTATTTATATATTTAATTAATGTGGTAATTAGTATATGTAAATAAATTAATTTGTATATTATTTAATTATTAGAAATCAATTGTATAAGTATAGTATATATTTAAATAAATTCTATAATTAAGTTGGTATATATAATATATATTTTGTATATATATATATACTTGATATAATTTCAAACATATATATGTTGTACATACATTTAAAATATTTCTATATATATATATGATTGATAGATAAATACGTGTTCTACTATAAGCATTTTTAATATATAAACACTTAGCATATTTTCAAGGTATATTTAATTGGTATAAAAAAAATAATAGTATACGTACTATTTTGGTGTATATATATATATATCTTTATTGTTGTTCAATTGACATAGCTATATATGTGTAGGTATATTTTTGTATAAACCATTAGTACATTTTTATATATATATACATGTATATTTTGCAGTTGTATTTGATTGGAGATATGTTGTATGTACATACAGGTATTAGTGTTATTTAAAGTGTATATATATTTTACTTATATCTATTATTGTAATTAAGGAATATTAAGATATAGTTGGCCTATCTAGTAGATGACCCCTACCGTACCTAGCATAGCCCTAAGGCCAGTAAATTCTTCTGTGTATTAGGATAGCATCTGATACAAATGTTATATTGTGATGTGTTTATAGGACTGTTGGTTTACCAGGGGATACTCTGGAACAGGACATCCATAAATACCAGCTAAGGACCCGAGGCAAGTACATTCTCTGATAATTTCCAATTCTTGATAATTGCTATAAGTTCAATGATCTTGAAATGTTACAACTGAATCTTTGACACTGTGTTACACGGACTGGTATAGCTTGGATCTGCAGTCATGAGATGTTACCTTGATTATCGTATTGACATTGTACACGACATGTATATTTAGACATTATACATGATAGACTTGACTTGCTCGTGTATCGTGACGTGTCATGGTTGGATCCACAGTACTAGTTGGGGGCGGGAAAGTAGTTAGTAAGAAATGTGATCATAACCTCTTATTGTAGTATATAAAATTGTAAGTGTTAATCATGCTCTTCACCCATGATTAGCCAGGCCCTGTAGCTACTGTACATGTTCCCAAGCCGATCACATTTCGAAACTACTATTTCAAACACCTAGAATAGATTACAGTTCTCTATCTTTAATCATATACTACATCACCCGTATATGATACTGTACCTTGTTCTTCCATTTTTTACATGCACTGACTGTACCATATTGCCTATTGCCTGTCTCTTTACATTGCCTGTCTCTCTTAAACTGTCATTACATTTTCTTCTCAGTAGCTAGCATAATACGTTTTATTGTATTATAGACATTATCAATTAATGGAACTGTTATTTGAGATTGTGCTTTGCTCCTTCCTGACTGGAAACATTTTTCCAGACTATGCCTTAGGGGACCGCTGTCCGACACTTTATGGACCATATGGTGAGTAGCTGCAGACTTGGTAGTAGTTGTGATTCTGGAAGGTCTAGCCGGAATTATTATTTATTGTTAGTTCTTTTAGTAGACTATTTTGGTACCGGATTTGTCTCCGGCATTTTGATGATTCTTGGATATTGTTAAGTTAAGCTATTTCTTGTGGACTTGTGTTGTGTTTAATTTTAATTTCTGTTTCGAAATCTTATCGTGCTGTAATCCTGTGATTGAGTATATGTTCATCTATTTGTGTCATCCGTGCCTCCTAATGGAGATCGGATGCTTGCGTGACATTAGTTAGATAGTATCAATACCTAGACAGCGTTCTACCGCCGATGCTGCGGCGTAGGCTGGACGTACCCACGCACTCGTGCCCCTAAACCGGGTGCGGGTCGTGACACGTTTTAGTGGTGGCCCATGCAGGTCAGACTTCGCGAGTTGTGCGATGTCGTAGTAGTGTGACATCCTTGTTATACTACTGCGTGCCTGCTATAGGATCTAGGACATAGGATACTAGGACGAGAGCAAATACTCAATCACAATTCCTTGAGAGATTCCTGGGATGACCCCTGAGAATCTTGTTAAAACTTCCAATTTAAATCATTTCCTTGTTCCGTCCATTCTCACTTGTGATATTGATTTGATTGTTGTTAATTAAGTATTAAAGTAGGATTTTTTGCTTCATTATAGAGTTGATTTCATATTAAGATGAATTTATAGACTGATTTATAGTATTATTTGATGATGCCGTCAATGAGGACAGTGAAAATGATTAAACATTAAGCTAGTGGACTACAGAAGGTGAATTTAATTTTAATGGAAGACTGAAAAATGAATTTCTAATTTTAGGATTCTAAGAAGATTGAGATTGTTATCAAAATTTATTTTAAAGATTTCAATGAATTGCAAAATTTTGAAATATGAGGAGTTGAAATATTGTTATTAAATTTTATTTTGAGGATTCAGATTCGATTCAATAAACCTAGACAAGGCTGTAAGGATCTTTTAGGTGATTAAGTTTTCATTTCAGTATTTCAATAATTGACCTTGAGGAAAGTGTATACATTTACTTTAAATTTATTCAAGGAGTTATTTTTGAGGAAAATTTATTTGAGGATAAGATTTTATAGTGGGAGATATATCATAATATAAGTAGGTGAGATGCATGCGTAAGGATCGGTTGGCTTGAGTATGATTGAGAATTCACTGCAAACTGACTTGGGTGATCATCAAGGGTTGTACTAGAAAGTGCAGTACTTAGTATAGTGTATTGAAATTGATATGCACTTGAGTGATAAGGATAACTAGTATTAGCGATTGCAGTAAGTAAGGAACTAGCAGTGAGTGTGCTTGTGATAGAACTGTGATACCTAGGGGATAGAAGTATCAAACCTTGGATGCATCTTGACCTGTGCAATCACAACTAGGGTTTATTTCCAATCTATCTATCTATCTATCTTGAATGTTGCTTCTTTAGAACTATACTGTCCTTCCTTGATGATATCGCATTTTACCCTAATTGATTCTTTGGGATCTGTCTTCAGGATGTCGCCGCAGACAAGGTCTATGAGAGCGGGAACATCAGCTTTAGAGGGGTCTGCCACCTCTCTACCTGATGGACAGACAGCCGTAGTTCTTCCTTCATCTCCGATGCACGTAGGTGTGTCTGCACCTATCGGGGATCCTCCTCCTCCACCTGTTCAGAAGATTGCCGCAACTGTGACGGACAACCTTCCTCCTCCTCCTCCGACTCCGATTCCCGAAGGTTTGCCCATTGACGGAACGCAGATGTTTACCTTAATCCAAGGCATGGTAGATGCCCAGAGAGTAACGGCAGACGCTCAGCGAGTTCAAGCTGAGGCTCAGAAGGTGCAAGCAGAAGCGTACCAGGCACAAACCGAGCTGATGAAAGAAAACATGGAGAATGCCCATCAAGTGACTCTCCAAGCTTTGGAGAAAGTAGCACAGTACCAACAG
This sequence comes from Iris macrosiphon, assembly GCA_036927795.1. Taxonomy (NCBI): domain Eukaryota; kingdom Viridiplantae; phylum Streptophyta; class Magnoliopsida; order Asparagales; family Iridaceae; genus Iris; species Iris macrosiphon. The sequence continues at coordinate 114,090,186 of JAYESA010000005.1, read as the reverse complement.
TTTCCTGGCCAACAGCAGAGATCAGGCACTATAGTGGATTTCAAAAGGATGATGCCTCGAGAGTTCAAAGGCACCGAAGGAATACTCTACGCTGACGACTGGCTAGAAGATATAGAGAGAAGCCTGCGATTGACCCAGATTCCGGAGAGCTTGAAGATAGAAGCCGCTGGCAGTCAGATGTTCGATATCGCACTCACGTGGTATCGCACAGAACCGAGAATTACTGCACAAGGACTTACTTGGGAGACCTTCAAGGAACTCTTCAAGGAGAAGTTCTTTCCCGACGTGGCATTGGGAACCTTGGAAAGTCAATTTCATGACTTAGTTCAAGGAAACATGTCGGTCGACGAGTACGCTGCAGAATTCTGTAGATTGAGCCGTTTTGCATCGTCTATGATTCGAGACCCAGGAGATCGAGCCCGGAAATTTAGAAAGGGACTGACAAGAGAGATTAAGTCGCGCACTTCTGGTCGTCGTACCGCTACCTTTGAGGCTATCTTGATGGATGCTCAGATCGCAGAAGATGATCTGGATCTCAGGCCTAAGAGAAGCCACAATACTTTTGGAGATACGAATGGTAGCCCAGGACCAGCCAAGCATCCCCGTATTCAGCACCAACAAGAGTACCAAGTACCATTTCCTATCCAGCGACAGCCCTGGGCATTTCAGCATCCACCGCAGTACCTAGCACCAGTTCCTATCCAGCGACAGCCCTGGGCATTTCAGTATCAACAGCAGTACCCGGCACCAGTTCCTGTACAGCAGGATCAACGAACTTGTCACTTCTGTAAGAAGCCAGGTCACCTTTGGGAGAGCTGTAGAACGAGGCTGGGACTTTGTTTGCACTGTGGCGCTGCGGGACATCGAGTAAGGGATTGCCTTCGAGTCCCTCATCTTCTCAGCCAACACGCAGCTTCAGACTATAGAGATCCAGTTAGGCTACCTGTGGAACCGTACATTGCTCAGCACCTGCAAAGGGAACCACCTCAGCAGGACAGGCATTTGCGATGACGGTCGAGGAGACCGATACTGCAGGTAATGTGTTAGCAATTTCTGTTCTTTCCTTCCTTCTGTTCCTATCTAATTGATTGATTGATTGCTTAGTACCGTAGCTTGTATGCATGATTCTTTGTTATAATGTAGTTAGTAGTACACCCTGATACATAGACTGCAACACCATGACAAAAGACACCATGACCATGTATGTCCCCCTAGATTGTATGTGGTATGACTATAGGTAGAATTTTCTTAGACCGTGATTATTGGTGTTGACTGTAGTGAAGATTCATGAAGGAGTTATGACTTGACAGGAGGAACAAGATGATAAAATTTGAGGATAATTATTAATTTAAATAAATGGTTAAGTGGTTTATTGATTCCAAGAAAGATTATGACATGTTTAAGTTGGTTATTAATTTGGAATTTGGAGATTTATCAATGCATTGTTATGAATTTAGAACTTCATATTTGAATGTGACATTTGGAGAATCCTTAAATATCATATTGTTGAGTACTTTGAGGAGTGGATATTAAATTCCGGACACTGAATTATTAACTCAAAAACTTTCAGGAAATTTTTAATAAAAAGGGACTTTGATTCTATGTCGAGGATTTTTACAGGAATACAGATAATTTCAGATTTTTGAAATTGTGAAAGGACCTTGTAGATTATTCGTGGTTGATGAATTTAATTGAGGGAATAATAGTGTGTATGATTTAAACACTAGCATGAGGATTTTAAATTTCGAGGACGAAATTCTTTTAAGGTGGGTAGACTTGTCACTACCACATTCCGAAAACAGGGGTATTTTCGAAATTTTTAATATTTAATATTATTATAGTTATAATTAATTAATTGCATGATAGTGTATTTGATTTAAATAATTTTGTGCGATGTATAATTAAATATATAATTATATGCAGTGTTAATTATTTTAGCTAGCAGACTGACCTAGAAGCCAGTATACGAACACCTGTCAGGACTTGTGGAATTATGTAATTAATTGTTTTATTTATAATTTAATTTTTTGAGATTTTTATTAATTACTGTATTTTATTTAATATTTTGCGCATTGCCTTTGCTTCGATATTTGAAGCACTATCCAGACTTTTGTCTTCCAACAAATTTCACAATCTTGCCCTAGACATGCCCACCTTCATTTCTGCTATTTTTGTAACTCATAATTTTGCTCCTTGTGCATTGTTTCTAGCCGCACAAAAATCGTCGCGGACGTTATTTTTAATTTCCTATTTTTGTATCGTTGTGCGTTCCAATCGAAAATTGGAGGCCATCTTGACCTATTTTTCGTGCGGCCCAAATTAGGGTAATATTCTGTTCTGAGTCTTCTTCAATATTGGTATTGATGACTTGACCTGATTTTGGCTCCATGTACTCCTAATTAATTGTTGAACACAACTTGCATTTATTTCTATTTAAATTGAGGATACTATTTTATCTGACTTTAAAATCCCAATTTAATTCCAGTGCCCTGCAAATTCAGCCCATACCCATCTTACAGCGTCCCCTGACCCTACAAAACACCGGACTCCGAATCGCCCGCCCAATTTTCGTCATTTCATGTGTTTGTGCAATTTCCCAAATTTAAGGGGGTTAAATTGCAAATTGGCATTTTGTGCCAACACCCAATTATTTTTAACCAATGAGGAATACTTAAATATTTTAATTAAACCTCACCTTTATTTTTCCACATGAATTTATTTCCTTCATGAACCATCCTAGCCACTCATTTAAGTGGGTCAAATCCTCACCCTACATCACACCCTCTCTCATCCTATTTAATATCATGTCACCCTCAAACCCTAATCCCTAGGCAACATAGAAAACCCCACCTCCTCACAAGCCCCACCTCTCTCCAACGTAGGAAACCACATCCTTCTTCCTTCCTCTTCTCATTTCTTCCCTCTCCTTCTCTTTTCTTCTCCTTCTTCCTTTCTCCTTCTTCTTTCTTTTCATTTGAAAGTTGATTTCAAATATTAGTAAAGGGGGGGGGGAGGGAAAACTGAGAACCCTGTGCTCACCCCCATATACTGTTCTCCGGCGGGCTGGCCAACCGCTGCCCGACGCGTCCGGCGGCCGAGCCGCTGCTCCTCCCTCTGTGCTGGACCCCGGCGACCTCCCCCTCCACTGCAGTCTTCCCCGGCGGCGGCAAGACCCCGGCCGAGCTTCTCCGGCCGTCCCAAGTCAGACCGCTGCCCTTCTTCCCGGCAGCACGGCACCCAGGCCGACTCCCCGGCCGCTGCTGAACCCCGGCAGACTCCCCTCTGCTATTACTCCCTCCGCCTGTGCACTCTAGCCCGGCCCGGCGACTGCTCCGGCGCTCTCCCCGCCGCTGCTGCGCGCGTCTGGCAGCCTGCTGCGAGCTCCCCCTCCCGGCGGCGCTCCTCTTCCCAAGCTCTCCAGCCGGCGGATCCCCTGAGCTCCGGCGACAAGCCCTGTAAGTCTCTCTTTCCTTCTTCTCCTCTTCCCTCTGTGATATATATATATATATCTTTATATATATATATATATATATATATGTATATATATATATAAATATACGTATAGTATAATTAGATATGTATATGTATTAGTAGGTATATGTGTATAAGTGTTATTTTTATTAATGTAAAATAGTACATATAATATATGTATACGTATGTAGTATTTTAATTAACGTTTAATATATATATACGTGTATATCTAACTATATACTTATATACGTAGGAGTATATATTAGTATATGTATATTGTTTATCTAACTAATATTTATGTATAATGTACGTATATTAGTATAATGCATGTATTCTATGTTAATGTATAGATAACTAATATAAATGTATTGTATATATATAATTAATAAAGGTGTATGTTAATATGTATATATAATTTAATATATTCGTATATGTATATATTTAAATCAAGTTATATATATATATATTTGGTATATACTAGTATATGTATTTGTGTATATATTGATTAATGTATATATATATATATATATATCTAATGTATATATATAAATGTTGTTTATATATTTAAATTAGCATAAAATTAGTATATGCTTTTAACTAAAATTTTATGTATAATTAATATAAAGTATTTATATATTTAATTAATGTGGTAATTAGTATATGTAAATAAATTAATTTGTATATTATTTAATTATTAGAAATCAATTGTATAAGTATAGTATATATTTAAATAAATTCTATAATTAAGTTGGTATATATAATATATATTTTGTATATATATATATACTTGATATAATTTCAAACATATATATGTTGTACATACATTTAAAATATTTCTATATATATATATGATTGATAGATAAATACGTGTTCTACTATAAGCATTTTTAATATATAAACACTTAGCATATTTTCAAGGTATATTTAATTGGTATAAAAAAAATAATAGTATACGTACTATTTTGGTGTATATATATATATATCTTTATTGTTGTTCAATTGACATAGCTATATATGTGTAGGTATATTTTTGTATAAACCATTAGTACATTTTTATATATATATACATGTATATTTTGCAGTTGTATTTGATTGGAGATATGTTGTATGTACATACAGGTATTAGTGTTATTTAAAGTGTATATATATTTTACTTATATCTATTATTGTAATTAAGGAATATTAAGATATAGTTGGCCTATCTAGTAGATGACCCCTACCGTACCTAGCATAGCCCTAAGGCCAGTAAATTCTTCTGTGTATTAGGATAGCATCTGATACAAATGTTATATTGTGATGTGTTTATAGGACTGTTGGTTTACCAGGGGATACTCTGGAACAGGACATCCATAAATACCAGCTAAGGACCCGAGGCAAGTACATTCTCTGATAATTTCCAATTCTTGATAATTGCTATAAGTTCAATGATCTTGAAATGTTACAACTGAATCTTTGACACTGTGTTACACGGACTGGTATAGCTTGGATCTGCAGTCATGAGATGTTACCTTGATTATCGTATTGACATTGTACACGACATGTATATTTAGACATTGTACATGATAGACTTGACTTGCTCGTGTATCGTGACGTGTCATGGTTGGATCCACAGTACTAGTTGGGGGCGGGAAAGTAGTTAGTAAGAAATGTGATCATAACCTCTTATTGTAGTATATAAAATTGTAAGTGTTAATCATGCTCTTCACCCATGATTAGCCAGGCCCTGTAGCTACTGTACATGTTCCCAAGCCGATCACATTTCGAAACTACTATTTCAAACACCTAGAATAGATTACAGTTCTCTATCTTTAATCATATACTACATCACCCGTATATGATACTGTACCTTGTTCTTCCATTTTTTACATGCACTGACTGTACCATATTGCCTATTGCCTGTCTCTTTACATTGCCTGTCTCTCTTAAACTGTCATTACATTTTCTTCTCAGTAGCTAGCATAACACGTTTTATTGTATTATAGACATTATCAATTAATGGAACTGTTATTTGAGATTGTGCTTTGCTCCTTCCTGACTGGAAACATTTTTCCAGACTATGCCTTAGGGGACCGCTGTCCGACACTTTATGGACCATATGGTGAGTAGCTGCAGACTTGGTAGTAGTTGTGATTCTGGAAGGTCTAGCCGGAATTATTATTTATTGTTAGTTCTTTTAGTAGACTATTTTGGTACCGGATTTGTCTCCGGCATTTTGATGATTCTTGGATATTGTTAAGTTAAGCTATTTCTTGTGGACTTGTGTTGTGTTTAATTTTAATTTCTGTTTCGAAATCTTATCGTGCTGTAATCCTGTGATTGAGTATATGTTCATCTATTTGTGTCATCCGTGCCTCCTAATGGAGATCGGATGCTTGCGTGACATTAGTTAGATAGTATCAATACCTAGACAGCGTTCTACCGCCGATGCTGCGGCGTAGGCTGGACGTACCCACGCACTCGTGCCCCTAAACCGGGTGCGGGTCGTGACAAACGCTCCTTGGGCTTGGCTTCGGCTCTCATAGGGATGTCGGTCGTTTGGCACGGGTTTAATTTAGTTTAATTCTTCATGGGTTTTTAGGGCTTTAAAACTGATTCCGGAATCCAATAAATTTCCGAAAAATTATCCTATGTCCGATTTTCTATTTTACACCATAAAATATTATTTCCATAATATTTTAATATTAATAAATAGCATTTAAAAATTATTTAATTATCAAAAGCCTAGGTTTTAATTACAGAAAATTCCAGGAAATTATGGAAAATTGTGAAAAATCTAAATTAATAATTACTTAAAATCAGGGGGCTTACACCTCGGGTAAGTCGACAAAATCTAATTGATGCCTCTGAATCAATCCTTCCGTCTCTTTCCAGAGCCGTTTGTAAACCCTGACCCAATAATGCATTCTGCTCTTGTTGTTAAAATTGCTGATGTTTTTGCACTGCCATCTGATGCTGCTGCATAGCCATCATCCCCGAAGGATCTCTAATAATGCCGGTGTGTCAAGTACTTATGGTACTACTAGGGGTACGGGGATCTCAGGAGTTGGTTGCTCAACATGTCCAACTTCTGGTTCTACTGTGCCATCTTGCTCAACTACTGGCTCTATCCAGATTTGACTCTAAGCAGGCATTACCCTCCGTTGTTGCCCACGGGAGCCCTGTCCTACCATGCCTACAGCTTCAGCAACTAAAGAAGACCTAAAGAAAGGATAAGAACCACCAAGAATTGGATTAGACGGATCAAGTACGCAAGTAGTTTTAACAGTTCAGGCATTAATATCGAGGAAGACGAAGCAAGATATTAAAGGGGACGTATTTGATTTAGACTCCTATGACCATAACATCCTATAAGTCTGAAAACACAGACCTGCATGGGCCACCACTAAAACCTTGTCATGCCCTAGTACCAAAATACGGAGACAGACATGGCCAGCTATCCCGTATAAGAGATAAAATATCGTACGATGGTCACGGTTATAACTAGGCAAGGGGGTGCATTCTACAAGCAAGTCACTTAGGGTCACATAGAACATCTAATGTCTCAATCAGTCAAATGAGGATAATAAACATAGAATATATATGACAAGGAAGTAAGGCATCCCAAACGCCCTGCCAAAATATTCTAGAAATTTGCTGTACAAAATAAGAAGCTGGCAGGGTAGAAAAAGTACATGACCATGATCAGCTGTAGTATGATTAATTACAATCATGTAAGGAAACTAAATGTCCAGATTTACGGCTAATAAGTGCCGATAGCTAATGCCCAACAGAGAAAAATGTACAATAACGAGCATTGATTAAGAAACCCACTCGTGTCCTTCAGCGACCATCCGTCTGGTGCGTGCCATTGTTCAGGGGGAAGTAAGCTGGATCCTTGGGTGTTGGCTCTAAACCTGGCCATGTAAAACCAGTGGGGTTAGACCCCAAATAGCAAGTACCACATGGAAGCACGAATGTAGGAATAAAACCAGTGAGAAATAAACACACACACACACACACACACACACACATATATATATATACAGTTACTTTCATAGTTTCGATCTATTGCCTATTGTGATACAACAATCTAACCCTACAACCAAACAAGGACAAGGGTTAGACCATCAAACCATGATAGTCCATGTCCCTAAACTATTTAACAGAAGATACAATACACAATCAAGCTCAGTTACATAATCGACCAATCACTTGTACGGCTTACTAGGTGGAGTCTGGGTTATCCCAGAGATATATGCGTATAATAAAAATTCTCAGATCGAGCCATGTGTTAGCAGGGCTAGCCGAGACATGAATCGCCGTATAGCACGTAGTATTTATGCATTGGTCCCTCGTAAGGCCACCATGCTAAGATCGTATAGAACACATAGTACAATATAAAAGTCAGATATTGCCATATACTAATAAGGATTTAAATAATATCCATAGGGCCAGCCCGCACATCCCAAATAATTGTTTGCGGGTGACTAGTTAAGCACAATCTCGGGATTTCATCCCTCCCAATGCTCTACATGTTTTAGTGCCTAATTAACCTGACTATTATTGAAATCTTATTGCGTAGTCACATGGTATTTCCTTTATATGTCATACAGTAGTACGGACACGCTAGATGTCACTACCACATTTTAGGAAAAAGGGTATTTTAGTAATTTCCTATTTAAATAAATATTGTGCATGGTAAATAATTTTTGTTGTATTATTTAATTGTTGTTGGATGTTATTTAATTATTTTGAACTTATTTTAGTGGACCCAACTAGTGTAGTTTGGACCCATGGACCAACATGAATTAAATAGTTAGATTTGGCCCATTTAGAAAGCCCATAGTTAAGGAGATGGATTAAATTAATTAAGTGATTAGACTAGAAGCTTCCTTCCTTAATTATTTCTTCATGAGAGGCCCCAAGGGGTATATTGGACATTTTATAATTGCTTGGGAGAGGGGCAAGGCCGGCCTATTAAAAGAGGGGGGAAATTTCTCTCTCCTTTCATTATCATTCCAAATCTAGATCTAGAATTTCCCACTCCCAAATTCCCTCCATTCCCATTCCAATTCCCTACCAAATTTATTCCAAATTCTTTCCAATTCACCATTAGAGAAGGAGGAAGCAAGGATCTAGAAGAAGGAAGCAAGGATCTACAAAGAGTAGCAAGGATCTATAATTTGGAAGCAAGTTTTTCTCAATTGGAGGTTTCATTGGGAATCCATCTCCCAATAGGTATAATTCAGATTTTTCCATTTAAATAGCTTCTAAATATGAGATTTAATCATGTAAAATCAACCTATATGTATGTACTACCCATAGGACTTTGTTTTGTGTTCATAGGAGACCCATGGAGAAAGTTATGGTACTTTTTGTGTTAATTTTGTTGGAATTCCGAATTTACATTTTGTTGTGTGTATCAATTGATCCTATAGATCAATTGGACATGAGCTTATGTGTTTGGGGCTAGTGTCGTGTCCATAATTTGGTACATGTGGTTCGTATCCCAACTATTTGGTGATACGTGTCATTTTGGAGGTTTTCCCTCCGACACGGGGCTTTGAACATGTCGTATTTTGACACGGACACATAGATCTACTTTTGACACTTTGATTTATTCATAAATATTATTTGTGATTTGTTTGTATCCTTCGGAGTGCAATTGGTTATGTGTTGGACTCGTGTCACATGCGTATCCTAGATCTAGTGGGATACGGTGTGATACTCTCCAATTGTGTGAATTTTTGAATAGATCTAATTATGTATGGTTTAAATTCTTCAACTATAATTAGTAAATATATATAGATATTATATATTTATTTTGTGTATTATTGTAGCATAGATCTATATATTTTTGTGTGTGCTAATATGATGTACAAATATAATATGTAGCTTTCTTGCATGTAATTATATATGTACTTATGTTAATAGTATAAATTATACATAAATATTTTATAAAATATATTTATGTGTTTAATTGTGTAATTATATTATTTATAATTATTATGTAATTATTTGTATATTAATGTATATATTTTAGGTGTGCTTCTAGCCATGTAAAATATTAACATTAATATGTGCATTTGTTGTAACTATTAGTATTTAATTATAAGTTTATATGTGCATATATATATAAGTATATAATTATTTATTTATATATATGTATTATGATTATTATTGCATATATATATTTATATATATATATATATTTATATTTTTATTTGTTTTGGTGATAGTGGTTTCTATGACAGTGAAACTGTCATTATTTGGTCTGAACAGCAGCCGCTGTACAGTGGTCAGCATTAATGACAGATCTGTCATTAATGCTGCGGCAGTTTTGAGCGGCAACCTTTCAGCGACATTTTTTTTGTGACAGTTTGAAACTGTCAGCAAACTGTGACAGCAATGGTTTTGTATATGGAGTTTCTCCGACGAATTTTCAGTGACAGTCAAGACTGTCACTATTAAACCTGTTTTTATTTTATCTTGTTTTGTTCACTGTTTTCATTGACGCTTTGACAGTTTTAAATTATATTTTATATATTATTATTGTATATATATATGTGTATATATATGTGTTTTGTATAATATTTGTAATAATATATTATGTTATTTGTATACATATCGGTTTGTATATATATTATTTTAGGGTATATATTATTTGTATTAGTAGTATACTTTGTGTGAGTATGATTTGGGATCTAATTTTTATTCCTAAATTGTTGTATTTTATTTCTATATTATTTATATAGATTTCTTGTTAGGTTGACCTTGGTTTGACTTTAGTTGACTTTAGAGTTGACCATAGTTGACTTTTGACTTAGAATTTATTTATTGACCTAGGAGTTGACTAGTTTGACTTGTTCTCTTTCCGGGACCTTGTATTAATGTGGTATTCCATATCTAGGTCTTCGAGGCACCGAGTCAGACATCTGTGAGACTTTTTCATTGGACTTCAGGCGAGTACATTCTCTGATAGTTTTTCATTTATGATATCCTCTATGTTCACTGTATCTAGTGTAGATATCCATGTTCTCTTGACACTATGGTTACACGGATTGGTATATCCGAATCTCGTCATGAGATGTTATTCCTTGGTATATGGTGTATATGGTGCAAGTATTGTTTCATTGGTTATCTTGTACATGTACAAACACCGATTCTCGGGGTGACTAGCTATCTTCTTGGGGAATCTCGTGCCATAGCATACCGTGGTTGGATCTATTATACCAGTCGGAGGTGGGGAGTATTAGTATAGATATGTGATCAAATCCCTATTGAATAAAGTATTGGTAAGCGAATAGTGTTGATCATGCACCGTACGTATGATTAGCCAGGCCGCATTGTATCTTGCCCAAGCCGATCAGCTGTTAAGCTAGTACTCACACACTTAGTCATTAGTATTATTGTTTCATTGGCATATTGTTCATTATTGTATTTCTTTCCAGTATTTACTTATTGTCTATATATCTCTTGTATCTATTTTGTGCATCTTGTTTATCCACAGCTATTTACTGTTACATAGTTTTTATCATGGATTAGAACTGCTGTTAGAGATGTACTCTGCTCCTTTCCTGACTGGATATATTTTTCCAGATGATACTAAGGAGTACCCTACCTATTATGGACCCCAGGATGTTGTGGGTTTAGATTCAGAGACCCTGGCTCAAGAGGAACTTATCCCAACTGAGACAGTTGACCCTGGAGTGTAGCTTGTAGTATGATAGTATTCTTTTGTACTGGATTTGTCTCCAGCTTATTTTTGTTACTCTTCAGACTCATTGATGTATTATTTTAAACTCATGAGTTGATGACTATTCTATTCTTATCTGATCCGTGCTCATTCTATCTTAGTTCTGTGATTGAGTACACTATCTTTTGGTGGTTCATTATATTAGATAGACTTTCTAGACAGCGTTCTACCGCCGATTCTACGGCGTAGGCTGGGCGTTGTTTCCGACTAGTACCCTTACCCAAGGTGCGGGTCGTGACACGTTTTTGGTGGTGGCCCATGCAGGTCTAGTTTCACAAGTATGTGATATCGTGGTAGTGCGACAACTTAGTTGTATTACTGCGAGCCTGCAATAGGATATAGGATGTAGGCTGAGATACTCAATCACATCTAGGAAAATTCTTTTGATTCAACTATTCTTCTTTGGCGTTGATACTTGATCTCTTAAACTGTCCTTTCCTTGATGTCTTACATCTTGTGCCATATTGATTCTTTCTTTCGCTTTGTCTCAGGATGCCGCCTAAGACTAGATCACAGCAGGGGAGAGCAGCTTCTGAGAGGTCTGCGACATCCCGAGGGCCTGCACCAGTCACTTCTCCGGTGATTGGAGTGTCAGCTGCTTTCGGAGGTCCACCACCTACTCAGAGGACTGTGCCAGCTGTATCTGAGGGGCTTCCACCTCCACCTCCTGTGCTAGCAGAGGCGTCACAGATGTTTACACTGTTTCGTGAGATGCTTGAGGCACAGATGGCTCAGTTAGAGGCACATCAGAGGCAGACCGACGTTCTACGGCAGGGCATCGAGAGTGCTCATCAGCTTGCTCGTGCTGTAGTTGAGAAAGGAGTTCCGATCCAGCAACAGGTTGTTCCTCAAGTTGCTCAGCTTCGGCCAGGCAACATTTCGGACTTCAAGAAACTGGAGCCTAGGGTTTTCAAAGGGACGGAGGGCATCGTCTATGCTGATGATTGGCTCGAGGACATTGAGCGTCTTATGAGGGTATCCCGTCTTTCTGAAGATCTGAAGGTTGAGGTGGTAGGACTTCAACTGTTCGACGTTGCTCGTACTTGGTTCAGGAATGAGCCGGTTCTAGTTGACGCAGGACAATCTTGGGAGGTATTCAAGGACCTTTTCAAGAAGAAGTTTTTCGCTCGGATAGACAGGCTTGACTTGGGGAGACAATTTGAGAGTCTCATTCAGGAAAGCATGTCTGTGGAGGAATACGCTACGGAGTTCGGTAGGTTGAGCCGATTTGCAGAGTACTTGGTGAGGGAGCCGGAGGTTCGAGCTATTCGTTTCCGAGAGGGTCTAAACTGGGAGGTGAAGATTCTTATACCGTCTTTTTATGAGACATACTCGGAGATACTTGCGGAGGCACGCAAGGTTGAGCGGGATCTGGGTTTGAAGACCAAGAGAGACCGTGATTCTTTTTTGGGGGCCAACGGCAGTGCAGTATCTGCCAAACGTCCTCATTTCCAGTCCAGACCTTTCCAGCAGCCACAGCAGAACCAGACTCCAGCTAGAGCGCCTTTTCACCAGGCACCTCAGTAGCAGAGGCAGTTACAGCAGGCCCCATGCAACTTCTGCAAGAAGCCCGGCCACATCTGGGAAGTTTGCAGGAGGAGGCTAGGAGTTTGTTTGTATTGTGGTACTGAAGGGCATCAATCGAGGGAGTGTCCTCGTCGTGCAGTTCAGGGAGCAGCTCCAGCTCCGAGGATACAGACGAGACCACCTGCAGCACAGCCGAGGGGACCGCTTCCGACACAGCAGCAGCGTTTTGTCCAGCATCAACAGCAGGGAGGTGCTCGGCAGGGACGAGCGTTTGCTATGACCGTCGAAGAGGAGGAACCCACAAGAGATGTCATCGCAGGTTCTATTCTTCTTGATTCCATTCCAGCCTTAGCTTTGTTTGATAGTGGTGCTTCCCATAGTTTTGTATCTGTTTCTTTTGCTCTGAAGCATGGTTTGGTAGCTGAGTCTTTGCTTAGGACTTGCAAGATCATGACCGGGGGAGGCATTATCCTGGTTAATGATATTTGCAAGGATCGAAGAGTTACTCTGGGAGGCCGGGAGTTGAGTGCGTGTCTACTTGTAATGCCACTTCCAAGCTATGACATTATACTTGGAATGGATTGGTTGAGTTGGCACCGTGCTAGCATAGACTGTAGAGGAGGTAGAGTTTTGTTTGGTCCGCCAGGAGAGCCAGAGTTTGAGTTTACTAGAGGAGCTACGGAGCAGGACGAAGGCATTATTTGTGGAGCTATGGTAGAAGACAAGGAGTTGCCACATCCGTTGATAGCAGAATTCTTGGATGTGTTTCCTGAGGAATTGCCAGGATTGCCACCAGATCGAGATGTTGAATTTTCAATAGACTTGGTGCCAGGTGCAGAACCAATTTCGCAACATGTCTATAGAGTAAACAACAGCGAGCTGGTCGAGTTGAAGAAGCAGGTGGACGAATTACAGGATAAGGGGTTTACCAGATCGAGTTCTTCACCATGGGGAGCCTCGGTATTGTTTGTACCGAAGAAGGATGGATCGGTGCGCATGTGCATTAATTACAAGGCTTTGAATAATCTCACTATCAAGAATAAGTATCCTTTGCCACGGATTGATGATCTGTTTGATCAGTTGAGTGGTGCGAAGGTGTTTTCTAAGATAGATTTGAGATCAGGCTACCATCAAGTGAAGGTGAAGCCGGAGGACATACCGAAGACTGCTTTTAGAACTCGGTATGGTCAGTACGAGTTTATGGTGATGCCGTTTGGTTTGACTAATGCACCGGCGGTATTTATGAACTTGATGAACAAGGTGTTCCACCAGTACCTTGACAAGTTCGTGGTGGTATTCATCGACGACATACTCATATACTTGAGGACACCGGAGGAGCATGAGGAGCATTTGAGGATTGTGTTGGATGTGCTGAGGAAGGAGAAGCTGTATGAGAAGTTGTCCAAATGTGAGTTTTTCTTGGACAAAGTAGAATTCTTGGGGTATGTTGTGACTGGTGATGGTATTTCAGTAGATCCGAAGAAAATTTCAGCAGTGGAATCTTGGAAGACTCCGAGTTCAGTAGCAGAGATCAGGAGTTTCTTGGAATTGGCAGGCTATTACAGGAAGTTTGTGCAAGATTTTTCGAGGATTGCCGAGCCGATGACCAGACTCACAAGGAAGGATGTGGAGTTTGTTTGGACGGAGGATTGTCAGGTTGCTTTTGAGGAGTTGAATAAGAGGTTGACGTCTGCTCCTATTTTGACGTTGCCATCAGGGTCCGGAGGTTTCACTATTTATAGTGATGCATCGGGGAAGGGTTTAGGTTGTGTTCTTCAGCAGCATGGAAAAGTGATTGCCTATGCATCCAGGCAATTGCGTCCTCATGAAAAGAACTATCCTACCCATGATTTAGAGTTGGTAGCTGTCATATTCGTCCTGAAGTTGTGGAAACATTATTTGTACGGAGAGCGTGTGGAGATCTTCACAGACCACAAAAGCTTGAAGTACGTTTTCACGCAGAAGGAGTTGAACATGAGGCAGCGTCGGTGGTTGGAATTGATGAAGGGTTTTGATATCTCTTTGCAATATCATCCTGGGAAAGCCAATGTAGTTGCCGATGCTTTGAGCAGGTATCCGGTAGCTATGTTCTTGACGCAGGATCGATATCTGTTGGAGGACTTGGAGAGCTTGGGCATTGAGGTGATTATTCCTGGGTGTGCTATGCAGATGTGGGGATTGCAGATACACTCAGATTTGATGGGCAGGATCAAGGCAGCACAGTATGATGATGTATCTTTGAGGAGTATCAGAGCTCAGGTGAGAGCAAGATTGGAGGATGATTTCACTATTGCAGAGGATGGATCCTTGAGGCATGGAGTTAGATTGTGTGTGCCTAGTGGGGAGTTGCGCGAGGAGGTATTACAGGAAGCACATCACTCTCAGTATTCCATATATCCAGGTGCTAACAAGATGTATCGGGATATGCGAGAGAGTGTGTGGTGGTATGGCATGAAGAGGGAAGTGGCACAGTTTGTATCCAGATGCTTAGTGTGCCAGCAGGTGAAAGCCGAGAGGCAGAGGCCAGGAGGGTTACTTCAGCCATTACCCATTCCAGAGTGGAAGTGGGAACACATTACTATGGATTTTGTGTCCGGACTTCCACGATCTCCAGGAGAAAAAGACGCGATTTGGGTCATTGTTGATAGATTGACCAAGTCGGCCCATTTTTTGCCTTTCAAAGTGGGTTTGTCTACGGAGAAGCTGGCAGAGATGTTTGTGAGGCAGATCGTTAGGATACACGGAGTTCCCGTCAGCATAGTCTCAGATCGAGATAGTCGTTTCACTTCTCATTTCTGGAGGAGTTTGCAGGAGAGTTTGGGCACTCAGCTCAAGTTCAGTACTGCATATCATCCCCAGACAGATGGGCAGTCAGAGAGGACTATCCAGACTCTCGAGGATATGTTGCGCACTTGTGTACTAGATTTTGGGGGTTCTTGGGATGACCATCTCCATTTGGTAGAGTTTGCTTATAACAACAGTTACCAGGCCAGTATAGAGATGTCACCTTTTGAAGCTCTATATGGTCGGAGGTATCGTACTCCTTTATCTTGGGACGATGTTGGAGAGAGAATTTTGCTTGGGCCAGAGATGGTTGTGGATGCAGCGGAGAAGGTTTATTTGATCAGAGACAGAGTTCGAGTGGCGTAGGACAGACAGCGGCATTGGGCCGATAGCCATCGGAGACCTTTGGAGTTTGAGGTATAGTTTAGATTTTGTTAATGCTTGTTCTTGTTTGTTATAGATTAAGTTCTTAAGATGGTGTTTTGTTCTAGGTGGGTGGTTTGGTGTTTCTGAGGATTTCTCCGACACGAGGCACGATTCGCTTCGGTGGAGGCGGAAAGCTTAGTCCGCGATTCATCGGACCTTTCACTATTCTAGAGAGGGTCGGTGCAGTTGCTTATAGACTAGACTTGCCACTTGCATTGGAGGGAGTGCACAACGTGTTTTATGTGTCGCAGTTGGGACGATACGTGGCAGATCCTAGTCATGTATTGGATCACTCGGAGATAGAGGTGGGCCCTACTCTTAACTATCCAGAGCAGCCAGTTGAGATTCTGGATCGGAGAGAGAAGGTGCTGAGGAACCAGACTAGTCCTTTGGTGCACGTCGCATGGAGGCATCACTCTCCGGGGGAGTCTACCTGGGAGAGAGAGGATGACATGCGAGAGCGTTATCCATATTTGTTTGTACCTTGAGGTATGTTATTCTAGTTATGTTCTGTTCATTGTTATGTTCTGTTCATTAGTTAGTTGTGATTCTTTAGTTCTGTTCTATGTTTTTCTGGGGGTAGTTTTCGTCTTTGAATTTCGAGGACGAAATTATTTTAAGGAGGGTAGACTTGTCACTACCACATTTTAGAAAAAGGGTATTTTAGTAATTTCCTATTTAAATAAATATTGTGCATGGTAAATAATTTTTGTTGTATTATTTAATTGTTGTTGGATGTTATTTAATTATTTTGGACTTATTTTAGTGGACCCAACTAGTGTAGTTTGGACCCATGGACCAACATGAATTAAATAGTTAGATTTGGCCCATTTAGAAAGCCCATAGTTAAGGAGATGGATTAAATTAATTAAGTGATTAGACTACAAGCTTCCTTCCTTTATTATTTCTTCATGAGAGGCCCCAAGGGGTACATTGGACATTTTACAATTGCTTGGGAGAGGGGCAAGGCCGGCCTATTAAAAGAGGGGGGAAATTTCTTTCTCCTCTCATTCTCATTCCAAATCTAGATCTAGAATTTTCCACTCCCAAATTCCTTCCATTCTCATTCCAATTCCCTACCAAATTCATTCCAAATTCTTTCTAATTCACCATTAGAGAAGGAGGAAGTAAGGATCTAGAAGAAGGAAGCAAGGATCTACAAAGAGGAGCAAGGATCTACAATTTGGAAGCAAGTTCTTCTCAATTGGAGGTTTCATTGGGAATCCATCTCCCAATAGGTATAATTCAGATTTTCCCATTTAAATAGCTTCTAAATCTGAGATTTAATCATGTAAAATCAACCTATATGTATGTACTACCCATAGGACTTTGTTTTGTGTTCATAGGAGACCCATAAAGAAAGTTATGGTGCTTTTTGTGTTAATTTTGTTGGAATTCCGAATTTACATTTTGTTGTGTGTATCAATTGATCCTATAGATCAATTGGACATGAGCTTATGTGTTTGGGGCTAGTGTCGTGTCCATAATTGGTACATGTGGTTCGTATCCCAACTATTTGGTGATACGTGTCATTTTGGGGATTTTCCCTCCGACACGGGGCTTTGAACATGTCGTATTTTGACACGGACACATAGATCTACTTTTGATACTTTGATTTATTTATAAATATTATTTGTGATTTGTTTGTATCCTTCGGGGTACAATTGGTTGTGTGTTGGACTCGTGTCACATGCGTATCCTAGATCTAGTGGGATACGGTGTGATACTCTCCAATTGTGTGAATTTTTGAATAGATCTAATTATGTATGGTTTAAATTCTTCAATTATAATTAGTAAATATATATAGATATTATATATTTATTTTGTGTATTATTGTAGCATAGATCTATATATTTTTGTGTGTGCTAATATGATGTACAAATATAATATGTAGCTTTCTTGCATGTAATTATATATGTACTTATGTTAATAGTATAAATTATACATAAATGTTTTATAAAATATATTTATGTGTTTAATTGTGTAATTATATTATTTATAATTATTATGTAATTATTTGTATATTAATGTATATATTTTAGGTATGCTTCTAGCCATGTAAAATATAAACATTAATATGTGCATGTGTTGTAACTATTAGTACTTAATTATAAGTTTATATGTGCATATATATATAAGTATATAATTATTTATTTATATATATGTATTGTGATTATTATTGCATATATATATATATATATATATTTTTATATTTTTATTTGTTTTGGTGACAGTGGTTTCTATGACAGTAAAACTGTCATTATTTGGTCTGAACAGCAGCCGCTGTACAGTGGTCAGCATTAATGACAGATCTGTCATTAATGCTGCGGCAGTTTTGAGCGGCAACCTTTCAGCGACGTTTTTTTTGTGACAGTTTGAAACTGTTAGCAAACTGTGACAGCAGCGGTTTTGTATATGGAGTTTCTGCGACGAATTTTCAGTGACAGTCAAGACTGTCACTATTAAACCTGTTTTTATTTTATCTTGTTTTGTTCACTATTTTCAGTGACGCTTTGACAGTTTTAAATTATATTTTATATATTATTATTGTATATATATATGTGTATATATATATGTGTTTTGTATAATATTTGTAATAATATATTATGTTATTTGTATACATATTGGTTTGTATATATATTATTTTAGGGTATATATTATTTGTATTAGTAGTATACTTTGTGTGAGTATGATTTGGGATCTAATTTTTATTCCTAAATTGTTGTAGTTTATTTTTATATTATATATATATATTTCTTGTGAGGTTGACCTTGGTTTGACTTTAGTTGACTTTAGAGTTGACCATAGTTGACTTTTGACTTAGAATTTATTTATTGACCTAGGAGTTGACTAGTTTGACTTGTTCTCTTTCCGGGACCTTGTATTAATGTGGTATTCTATATCTAGGTCTTCGAGGCACCGAGTCAGACATCTGTGAGACTTTTTTATTGGACTTCAGGCGAGTACATTCTCTGATAGTTTCTCATTTATGATATCCTCTATGTTCACTGTATCTAGTGTAGATATCCATGTTCTCTTGACACTATGGTTACACGGATTGGTATATCCGAATCTCGTCATGAGATGTTATTCCTTGGTATATGGTGTATATGGTGCAAGTATTGTTTCATTGGTTATCTTGTACATGTACAGACATCGATTCTCGGGGAGACTAGCTATCTTCTTGGGGAATCTCGTGCCATAGCATACCGTGGTTGGATCTATTATACCAGTCGGGGGTAGGGAGTATTAGTATAGATATGTGATCAAATCCCTATTGAATAAAGTATTGGTAAGCGAATAGTGTTGATCATGCACCGCACGTATGATTAGCCAGGCCGCATTGTATCTTGCCCAAGCCGATCACATGTTAAGCTAGTACTCACACACTTAGTCATTAGTATTATTGTTTCATTGGCATATTGTTCATTATTGTATTTCTTTCCAGTATTTCCTTATTGTCTATATATCTCTTCTATCTATTTTCTGCATCTTGTTTATCCACAGCTATTTACTGTTACATAGTTTTTATCATGGATTAGAACTGCTGTTAGAGATATACTCTGCTCCTTTCCTGACTGGATATATTTTTCCAGATGACACTGAGGAGTACCCTACCTATTATGGACCCCAGGATGTTGTGGGTTTAGATTCGGAGACCCTGGCTCAAGAGGGACTTATCCCAACTGAGACAGTTGACCTTGGAGTGTAGCTTGTAGTATGATAGTATTCTTTTGTACTAGATTTGTCTCCAGCTTATTTTTGTTACTCTTCAGACTCATTGATATATTATTTTAAACTCATGAGTTGATGACTATTCTATTCTTATCTGATCCGTGTTCATTCTATCTTAGTTCTGTGATTGAGTACACTATCTTTTGGTGGTTCATTATATTAGATAGACTTTCTAGACAGCGTTCTACCGCCGATTCTGCGGCGTAGGCTGGGCGTTGTTTCCGACTAGTACCCTTACCCCGGGTGCGGGTCGTGACACTAGATACAAATTCATTTTGTTACTTGGCAGTCTAATTTGGATTTACCCCAGCGTAATGTAACAATCAAACAAGTTTTGCCACGCTTGGAAATTGACTAAACCATTTTGTCCATGCTTGGAGGAATCGTATTATATTATATGCCGCGTAGCACGTAGGTACCCCTCAGTGTAAATATATTATATAATTATGTAGGAACACTTAGCATGTAGGAACACATAACAAGTAGTAAGTGTATTAGCACCGATACAAGTGGTCGAGTTAAGTCACCAGTCACAGTAAATCACATGAGTTCTATCACATTGCAACACATAAGTCAAGTCATGCACATAGGTAGTGTAGTCACTTAGCGCATGGTCGAACTATACACATGGTCGGGTTGGGCGTATAGATGGGTAAGGCGCACAGGTGGATCTTAATATTCTCACAGTCATCAAGATTATATGAATCAAAAGTCCAATGGAACATTCAAACCAAGTCAATTAAAAAAATGTGCAGGGGCCGCATGGTCTAACTGGGCGCATGAGAATTGGGAGAGCATAGAAAATAGGGCGCATAGAAAATGGGGCGCATAGACAGGCAAAGTCCACTCATTAGGACAAGTGCTAAGTGACGGGCAATAATTACAAGTCAGAGAAGTGACTGACGTGACTTGATGTGATAAGCCAAAAATGTCAGGAAGTTAAGACAAAAGCATGAAAAGTTGTACAGAGTACAAAAGTCGTGCAGAGACATGCGCCCAGAAGAAGAGACGCATAGCTTGTGGCTGCCTAGTCTCTTGGCTGCATGGGTGCATAGAGTATGGCCTTAGTGAATTCCCATGCGTTAAAGGTACTATGCGTTCGACTTTAGAACGCATGCACAAAGCAGTCATGCGTCCAATAAGATGGCGCATGTTAGAGGGGCGCATATTGGAGGGGCGCATGTTGCTGTGCCACATGGTACTCCATCATCCCAGAACAGCAAGTTCGGCCATAGAAAAGTTCCAAGAACCCGAAAACTTATTTCCTTCATAAAACTTCATTCCAACTCCAAACTAAGTGAACCAAAAGCCAAAATGCCTGAAATGGAATACTCTACCACCTAGGAAAACTGGTTTTCTAGAATACCATGTTTTAATAGATCAAAAATAAAGAAAAACTAATGGAACTCATGAAAACCCTAAACTAAAAATATAGATCTACACACATCCACCCATCAAAACCAAAAATTTCAAACATTAAAAGTGTTTAGAATCATAATGTACACATATTAGACTAATAAAATACAATAAAAGAGCAAGGATTAAAATCTAAAGGTTTCTCCATATCATATAAGGTGTACTTGCCTAAAATGAAAGGTGGAGGAGAAATGAGAGAATAAGGGGGGAGAGAGAGAAAGAAGTTGGGTTATATAGCTAGGGTTTGTCGTTTAGACCATGGGTTCTCTCATAACTTGAACCAACCCACAAAATAAACCATAAATCATACTAAACCAAAGAACGGGTTTAGTCTCCATGTAACCTAATAAACATACAAGCAAGAAATAATACGTCCCAAATACGTATATCGGGAACTTGGAGTGACAAATAGCGAGATCAAGTGACACCTCGATGCACAAGTAAACCAAGTATCACACTTGGTGTGAATAGGTGTATCAACACGGATACAAGTAGTCATATCAGGATACTCGGCCTATTAGTTGGTCACATGAATTCCTCGTATAACATGAAGTCACGTTGATCAGGTCAAGTACACATAGTCAGTCTAATAAGGTCCTCTATTCTCTTTGTAACACATAGATCCGGTCAGTTGTATGATTAGTGCCTCTATGGCCAAGTTTATCACATTATCCAAGTTGATCACATAGTCTAATTGTGCCTATAGCTTCATCAAGATATCTCGGGTACTAGTCGCTATTCATGAAAATCTTGGCATTTTAGATCACTTAGCTCATCGGTACCCACCACTGGCTAGGGTCAAGTCAAGATGTTAGAATAATCGAGAGAAAACATCAAAACCAAACAAAATCCATATTTAAACAATACATGCGTATAAAACATATAACATGCCATGTACAAATGACCCATAAAACAAGCCACGCACAAAATATAAAAACTGGGCTATCGGTCTAAAAGTACGAGATAGAGTCCTCGCATACTTTTATACAGAGGGATGCATATTTTGTGGAAGGAAAGACTTCCTGCAAAAGCACGCACAAGAAGGATCTTGCTCCTCGTACAAAGTATGCAGGGAGAGGAAAAGGAAAAGCGTAAAAAGTACGCAAGATAGAAAAAGTATGTGAGGAAGAAAAAAATGCGGGACGAGGATAAATACGCAAACCAAAAAATATGCAAATCGAGGAGAGCACGAAACCCAAGGAGCGTACAACCTGAGAAAATACACAAACCGAGATGGCACATAAACCAAGAAAGCACACAAATCGAAGCTCTGCATATTTTTTTGCTAAAGAAAGGATTTTCTTTATAAAAGTACGCACATAGATGGTTTTACGTATTTATACGAGAGGGAAAAAGCCTCTACGTACCCTTACACAAAAGTGGAATTGGTGCAAATGTACGCGACCGACGCACTGTTACACCAAAATTGTTCTTTTTCCTGAAGACAACAACCCATGTTGGGTTCAAAGATTCAGTTGTTCATAGCATATTTATTTAAACTCAAAATCAAGTGAAACAAAAGCCAAAATCACATGAAATTCAATTCTTTACAACAAAGAACAAATTGTTTTCAAAAATACTAAGTTTTAGAGATCATTCCTATGAAGTACCATAAAACTCTAATTTTGAAAATTAGATCTACTCTATTCTAACCATCAAAACCAAAAATACCAAGTACTAAAGATGTAGAAGAACACAATATGCATACTATAGACTCATAAAATGCAAGGAAAACCAAAGAATAAAAATATGCAATAAATTATGTTTTGTCTTGTGCGGAAGATGTACTTGCCTAAACTTCAAGGAAAAGAAAGAGAATGAAGAGAGTATAATGAGGGAAGAGAGAGAAAGAAAATGGTTTATATAGGGTAGGGTTTGAGGCTTAGCCATTGGATCAAGTCATGAATCCCTCTCAAGCAATCCTAGCCACACAAAATAAACCATGAACAAGCTCAATAGGAAAACGGTTATGGTTTCTAGGTCACCTGGCGGTCATGACAGCAAGCCGTATGCACACTGACACATATATCAGGAACGAGGAGTTACATCTCTACTCACCTTAAAATAATTTTGTCCTCAAAATTTAAACTCAAGGCTAGCTAGAAATATCAGGACAAGCACTACTCTAATCACAAGCATATCTACACATACAATCAAGCAACCAATCATGCAAAATAAAGAAAAGTAATATCATACTACATGGGTGATCGATGATTAAGGAGTTCAAGATACGAAGGCATAAGAAAGAATATACCTCTCGAGTCAAACAGGTGCAGATACCAGGACCTGACGTTGTCCTCACGCTCCTACGTCGACTCACTTAGAGAGTGATGAGCCCAAGTGACACGGACAAGATAGATAGTCCGATTCTTTAGCACTTTCTCTCTCTGGTCCAAAATGGATATGAGTTGCTCCTAGTAAGACAAGTCGCTACCAAGGATTCGCTCAAAATGATCGAGAATATGGCCTAGATTCGGGATATACCTACACAACTGAGATACATAAAATATATTATGCACATCACAGATGAAGGGCAAAAGGGCAAGGCGATAAGCAACATCGACCATCCACTCAAGAATATCAAATAGACCAATATATCGCAGACTAAGCTTTCCACGGTTCACAAATCTAATGACTCTACGGGTAAGCAAAAACTGCAAAAATATATGGTCGTCAATGCAAAATTCTAAAGGTCTACGATATTGATCTGTCCAATAACGATGCCTATCCTGTGTAACCCCAAGCGACTCTCGGATCCGTCTAACAACCTCTACCGTCTAAGTGATCATCTCTGGATCCAACATCTTTCGCTCACTAATATTATCCATACCAACGGAGATATATACTTTCTTCTGTACAATGCCTCAAAAAGTGCCACATGGATACTTGCCTGGTAGCTGTTGTTATACGAGAACTCAACTAAATGAAGGTGATCTTCCTAAGACTCACCAAAATCCAAAGTGCAAGCCCGTAGCATATCTTTCAAAGTCTGTATTGTTCTTTCTAACTGCCCGTCCATCTGCGGATGGTAAGCTGTACTAAATCTATACCTGGTGCCCAATCTCTGATGCAAGCTCTGCTAGAAGTGAGAAGAAAATTGGGTATCTCGATCTGATACTATACTTACTGGAACACTGTGCTCTCTCACTATCTGCCGCATATACATCTCTACAAACTGCTCTGTGAACTGTCATACTCTGAAAGGAAGAAAATGAGCTACCTTTGTGAGTCAATCTACTATCACCCAAATCGTATCTCGACCAGTCACAAAGTCCATCATGATATGCTTCTATTCATACACCGGAATAGGGAGCGGCTACAATAGTCCTGCCGGTCTCTGCTGCTCATCCTTCACTCATTGACACACCAAACATCGAGAGACAAACCGTGCTATCTCCCTTTTTATCCGTTCTACCAAAAATGTTAATGTCTTGATACATCTTCGTGCTCCATGAATGAAATAAATATTGAGAACTGTGTGCCTTGGTCATAACTTCTTATTGGATATCTCCACTCATCACACAAATATGACTTCCAAATCTAAAAGTTCCTTCTTCATGAATTGTCAACTCCTTCCTAAGACCAGACTCTACACTGCCTGAAGCTTGTCAATTTGCGGATCCTTTACCTGAGCTGCCCAGATCCTTTCCACCAAAGTAGACTGTACCTACAAGTTATCCAAAATTCCTGTATCCTGCGATACTACCACCTTAATGCCCATCTTTGAGACCAGTCTCATAGTATCTGTATTGGTATATGGATACTTATTTTATTTTATGTACTATATTTTATTGGATCTCGTGGAATCTCAAATTTTTTTTAAATTTGAAACTTTACTATCCGACCGGCATACCAGCGACATACCGTTCAACAAATATTTATTTTACTTTTGAGATATTTTTGTGAGATATTTTTGTGAATAGTATTCGATACTTTCTATTATCCATTGATTTCTTGGTTTTGTTTTTTGTGGTCGAGATTGATTTAATCTTATGACTTGGATTGCTGACATGGCGGATCGGACGATCACGATTAAATCACCTATTATATATATGAAATTATTTTCTCTCTCCTCTCTCTTTTCTTTCTTTCTTTCTTTACTTCTTTATTTTCTCTCCATTTTTTGCGGGAGCTAGGAGCTTGGTCTTGAGGCCTAAGAGTGTGATTACTGAACCACTCTTGGTGGTGGAGTTGAAGATTTAGGCTGGGAGCTTGGCTTTAGGCAAGTACATCTTGCCAAAATCTTGAACGACTTTACTTTACTGCATTTTTTGATTTCCTTGGTGGTTTATGCGTAGAATTACTTGCTAGTAGTTTTGTTAAATATGTTTTACTAGTGGTTTTTCATCATGGGCTAGTTTCAAAAATTAGTTTTGAGCATATTTTGACTTTTTCGGTAGAAACCCTAATATTTACTGGTTAGGTAACTCGGTGTCGGAAACAATAATCTATCACTACCACATTCCAGAATAGGGGTATTTTTATCTTTTCATTTATTTAATTTAATGTGTTAATATATTGCATGATACTTATATATGATATATATATAGTGTTCCTTAAATGCATGAGTTAGTGGACTGGACCTAGAAACCCACTAGATGAACCCCTGACCAAAATATAGGACTATGGACTTTAATTGGCATTTTTGGGATTTAATATTAGGGATTATATTTAATTTCTGTAATTTTATTTGATTGTTGTACCTTACCGTTGCTTCAATATTTGGAATGCTACACTAGCCATTGCTTTCCAATAAATTTCACACCCTTGTCCTATACATACCAACCTTCCATTCTGACCTTTGTGTAACTTATAAGTATGCCCTTTTTTGCTTTATTTTAGTCGCACAATATTCGTCGCATGACATTTATTTTAATTCCCGCTTTTTGTGCAATTTTCTAATTATTAGGGGACTTTTATGCAAAAGTGCAATTAGGTGTCCACATCCCATTGGACCCAACACATGAAGAAGCATCCTTTTTTATTCTTTGACCGGTCACATGTAATTTTCTCCATAATTTTTTGGAGTATGCAACACTCAACATCTTTCCCCTCACCACTTTAGCCGTCCATCCAAACACAATCAATAATAGCCTTCAAATTCTTTCATGTAGAAAACAAACCCCATCCCAATGAGTACTTGACCGAACCCTAATCCCTAGGTCTACATCAAACCCTATTTTCTCCCCATATATAAACACTTTTTCTCATTGTATTTCACCAAAACCACCAACATCAAAACCCTAAACCTATCACCATCACCATTCGATCCCGTCTGCGTCCATCCCGCCGGATCCCCGACAGTGCCACCATTGATGAACCCATCCCTACCGCCTCCTTCCCACGGACCCCGGCCATTCCCCGATCGCCCCATATCTTCCCTTCACGACCCCCAACCGCTGAACCGCCGTCCCCTACGACACCGCTGGACTGAACCCAACCGTTGAGCACCAGTCCACTATTCCCGACCACCCTGCACTGCTCGCCGTCACCCGACCCATCACCGCCGAGAACTCCCCCGACTGCACCGCTCGCCATCGACTCCCTCCATCAACCCGCGGCCACGACCGCCTCGCCTAAAACTTTATCGCCCCTCGACGACACAGCACCACCGCCTCCCTTCAGAATTATCACCACCATTAACACCGCCACCAACACGACTCGATCGACGACCTCCTTCTCCTGAGCAGCAGTTGCAGCCGAGCCCCTCCGCTTAAGCAGCAGCCGCACCCGAGCACGACCTTCCTCGACATTGAATACACCCTCCCTCGTCCACGTGTACACAGGTTTGACTTGCCCTCCTTCATGATTGTGTGTGTGTGCATGTGTGAATATTAATTAGGATTAGCAATTACTTCATGATATTTTAGTTGATGTAAGACCTGTGTTGGTGAACCTAGTAATTAGTATGCATGTGCATGTATGTGTATAATAATTAGTTGATATATATATATATATATATATATATATATATATATATATATATATATATATATATATATATATATATATATTCCATGGAAATTGGTTGCTAGTGCTATCTATGTATGTTGTATGGCCATAAGTGTTAATTGTGGGTATTCTGTATATTTTCATATGACTACATGACCCTGATTATTAGTGAATTGACTGCCTTGTGTACACTAACGTACTGGCTTAGGCTGTGTTGATGTTACGCGGGATTTAGATCTTTAAATATGTGTTAGTGAGTTGATTGTCTAGTTATGCACATCATTTGAGGACATAACACCCGTGCAGTTAGACGCACATTTGACCCTGCTAGTTGACCAGTATCACCTCTAGCGTAGTCTCTGAGTTCAGTGTAATTATGTTTGTGTGTGTGCTAGTGTAACGACTGATGCTATATTACTATCATATTATGTATATAGGACTGTTGGATTGTTCAGATGAGACTTCGAAAACAGGATATTGGTATTGCCAGCGCAGGACCACAAGCGAGTATATTCTCTGACAGTTTTCATTATGTTGATCATCTCTATGATTCTAGTTGTATAGCGTACTTTGTAGAAGCATGAAAAATACGCTGGGAGGATCTACGCAGCCTCTTGATGCAGAGCAGTGTAAACAGAGGCCTTCAGAGCCATCAAGCATGCAACAGAGCTTTTTTCGCTAAAATACAGCATGAAGTGTAAGCTCAAAGGACCATCCGCGTAAGTGCAGTACGTCTAGGCCGCTCCAGCGTAAGACAGAGTTCTTCATCGCCTCCATGGCGTAAAACTCAGCCGCTCTCAAAGCAGCGTTAATGCGTACGAGGAACGCTTCGTCTTTCCCGCAATGAACCTGTCAAGTCACGCAGTGAACCTGGCCTCTGACTCCTGACAAAAAAGTGCTGCACGGCTACCCAAACGACGGCTGGAAAGGATGGCAGACCCCTCGGGACGCGCCCCACAGTATGATGGCGGATCTCGACATTTAACGCAGAGGATTTGGTTAAAATATCACCAAACCGTCGGTTACCAAAGTCACCCCAGCGTAAACCGCTCTTTCGCGTACAAGGGAATACGTCACCTTGTTTTACACAGGTAAACATGAGCTGTTTTACGCTCCGCAGTAGACAAACCGCCTGCCACGTCAAAAGCTGCACTTCGTACAGGGCCCGAGGCACGTCTCTACGTCAAATTGCACAGAGCGGTGACATTTTCTCTCAAGACACGTCTCTGCGACGGATGCACATAAGGGCTGCAGACCTTCAAAACACGTCTCCGCATTTAATGCACAGGATGGTGGCAAATCTCTGTAAGAGATTTGATTACACCTTCGAAAGCCGTAATTCCGGCGAAGATGTCCACATCAATACTCTGGAACGGTACGCAGCGGCTTCTACGCCCATTCAGGATCTGTGCTCATTCGGCTTCAAACGCCCACTCAGTCTCTACGACCATTCGGCTTCTATGCCTGTTCGGCTTCTATGCCTGTTCGGCTTCTATGCCTATTCGGCTTCTACGCCTGTTCGGCTTCTATGCCTATTTTGGCTTCTACTCCAAGGGTGACAGGCATTTGGCTTCTACGCCAACCTCTTCTACACGAGGGATACCTACCTACGTGGCTTCTACGCCGTGATCTTCGTAGCAGATATACGCATTTTGTCCCCTTAGTTGGACACGCGTCACATGCTCACTCAAAAGGTCATTTATACGCAGGCATTGGTTATTTTAACCGTTGTATAAAAGGGTGCTGTACTGTCCACTCCTCGGTTATTACACCGACGGAGTGGTCACTGTCACCAAAACTCTATAAATAGAGACCTCTATCAATGGGGAACATGGTCGACAATTTGGAAGATCGAACAAGGTCGGAGAATTGGTAAAGAGAGAGAGAGAGAGAGAGAAGGAGAGAAGAGTCCGGAGCTCAGGCAAAGAGTAGGGGTCGACGGCTTTGGCATCGTGCATCCACCCTCCTTCGCAACCTTCGAAGCTGCTACCCGTCTTCCACGGCACTTCTTCAACATCGTGTAGTCCAAGGGCTAAACTGATCGACTGCAGATCAGACACCTATAGCAATTTATACCCAGATTAAATAAATTGTACTCCCGCATCCTCGTATAGGATCAAATTATACAAGTTTGTTTGTAAACCAAAGGGCACGGGTCTCGTATAAACCCTGTCATTGAAATACACTTTTATTCTTTCGTTTAATACCACAAACAAGATGGCGACTCTGCTGGGGACATCTTTCTCTTCTAACGAGGAAGCAATTGCTCAACAAGATACGGTATCCGTGGGATCCGTGAAGAAGACACTGGTCGTCCAATTCGACCAGTCTGCCTATGAAGACATGCTTCGAACCGGGGGTAGCTCTCACTCTCTCTCCGTCCAAGACAACAGGAAGCTGCGCAAAGTGTGGATGCCCAAGACATCCTCCGCCGTTCCTGTGGACTCTCCGATCTCTCCGATTTCTCCGACCAATGAGGTGGTAGCATCGCTCCCTACGTGCCCCGCACATAAAATTCAGTCTCCTGCTACGCGCGGTACAGACAAAACTTCGGGCAAAGCCTCAGCGCTAACCCAGGAGTATCCACTGCGCTTTACGTGCAGAAATCAGTCTCCCGCTACGCGTGGCACAGACAAAACTTTGGGCAAAGCCTCAGCGCTAACCCAGGAGTATCCACTGCGCTTTACGCACAGAAATCAGTCTCCCGCTACGCGCGGTACAGACAAAACTTAGGGCAAAGCCTCAGCGCTAACCCAGAAGTATCCACTGCGCTCTACGCGTAGGAACCAGTCTCCCGCTATGCGCGGTACAGACCAAACTTCTGGTGATGCCTCAGCGCCAGGACAGAAGTACAAATCATGCTCCAGGCGCAAGACAATATCTAACCTCTACGAGGAACCAGATGAATGCCGTGATTTCCGCGAAGGGAAGCAGGCAGCGGAATACTCGACTCCTCGGCCGTTATGCCAGCGAAGGAGCAATCTGCCTACCCTCCGGATTACGCGGGAAGCCGATGGCCAACTGAGGACCTCTTCAGCCTTACGCCACTCTGAGCGAATCTCCAATTTACGCCAGGCAAAGTCCAACGACGTAAAGCAAGCTCAAGTTGCTACTCCTCCTGACCTGCGCAAATACTTAATCCAGAAGCGTAAGGAGAGGGGACCTTCCAACATGTCTATTACGCTCCCTAGCAAGAAATGTTGTAATAGTCATAAAATTGTGATTGACTGTTGCTGTTCTAAAGCAAAACGGCCGATTTTCGACCGATTGAGCTACTCTCAGTCTTTTCCGGAAGAAGAGCCCACGTATGCGTCCATGAACATGGCTTCTCACATACCTAGAGGAGGGCCGAGCTCAAGACGTCATCCCTCAGGGCCTCCGAGCCGAAGAAGATTCGAAGACCTCCTCAGGAACACTGAAGCTGGGGTATTCCAAAACACCCATGCAAGGTCACAGCAACCAGCTTCGTACTCATCTGATTCTGACGCTGGGGGTCGCCAATCTCCCAGATCAGATGCTGAGAGTATATAGTCGACTTCTGCAGTGACCTATACTTATCCTTCGAGGACGCCCAGGGAAATGGGAGTCTACGCCATTGAAGACGAACGCGAGGAAGCTTCGCAGTCAGGAAATACGGAACAACGCATCACTATGCTGGAAATGTCTCTGAAACAAATGCAATCCATAATGGAGAACATGCACCAGATAATGCTAACTCAGCACGCAACTGCATGGCTCAAGCGTCGGTCCCGCCAACTCAGATACGTGCGGGGGTGGACTTGCCACCATCCAACCCAAGCCAAGAGCCTGCTCTAGATCAAAAGTCAGCAGTTCCTCCGCTTCCTCACTCGTTGAATATATTACCTCCCGTTGGAGTCACGATACAACCAACTCCATACTACACCGTAGCCCCGCTTCCAACTGAAAATCCGATGCAGGCAGTACGGGAGTTGAAAGCCCAGTTTGACGCCTTGAAGCACAAAGATCAGCTCAAGAAACTGGGAATCAACCAGCCTTACCCAGCTATCTGGGAAGAAGTCCCTTTTCCTCCGAAGTACAAGCCTCAGACTATGGCTCTGTTCGAAGGAAAAACATCGCCAAGTCAATACATGAACTATTTCAGTATGATAACGGTGTTGCTACAAGGGAACGACGCCCTCCTCACTCGGGTGTTCAAAGGCTGCCTCTCAGGAGTAGCCTATCAGTGGTACCGTAGCTTGGCGGATAATTGCATTACTTCCTTCGAAGACTTCAAAGCTTTATTCTTCACGTGATTTTACGAGGGTGGAATAGACATGTCTATGTCCTCTCTCATCGAAGTCAAACAAAGGGAAAAGAAGGACGTTCGCACCTTCGTCGAACATTTTCGTTAGGCCACCTTATAAATGCCTCCAGGAGTTCCGGACTCGGCATTAGTAGACATTTGCAGGAAGAACCTCCTTCCCGTAGTCTCGGTGTTTACAGGACCATATCAGTTCCATGAGTGGCCTTCGTTCATCATCTCGGCAGTGGCCGCCGAAGACAACAGTCGCAAGGCGCACGACAATGGCGTCATGATCTCCGCCTCCGATAGAGGCAAAAGTTTATCTCCCAGCAGCCACCATCCTCGCAGTTCTAAGGGAAAAGAAGCTCTGACAGTCAATACGTCTAGACAAAAGACGGCAGCGACCACGCAGACGAAGCCCGGGACTCCCAGGCCCGTCGAAGTCTACTCTTTCGACGACGATGATATCCCTAGTATATTCGAGTGTCTCGTCAAAAGCGGCAAGGTCACCCTTCCGGAGCTAAGGCGGCCCCAAGAAGCCGGCAGTACTGACGACCCCAAATACTGCATCTTCCACAGATACGTACACCACCCAACAAAGGCGTGTTATATACTGAAGAGGAGGATCCAGGGGTTGATCGATGCTAAGGCCATCACTCTGCACAACACCAAGAAGATGGTCACGGCCAACATAATCTCTCTACGGTTCGGCGATCTGCCTTCCCAAGAGGTCATGAACGGTGTCACGTCCATTTCTCGAGCTACGATGGACATCTTTAATCTCCCTCCATCTAGAGATCAAAATCAAGACCTGGTACCCCTGACCACCCGGCAGGGCGAGATTATGTGGGTTTATCTGGATTTGGTGTCAGAGCTCGAGGAAGAGACTAAAGCTACTAAAGCTACGTCTAGAAGAAGCTCCAAGCGCAAACCATGCCACATGGTCGCAACTTCTTCACCATCAGACGAGGAAGAGGTACTTGCTGCAACCCGTTCAGGGAAAGCCTACCTCAACGACTGCGGAGCAAGTCAGGAGGATGCACCGGCGGACGCTTCAACTGCCAAACCTTCGGGACCAGGCCCCATCGTACCAGAGGCCAGCCCTTCAAAACCGATGCCGGCAGACAAAGGGAAGCAAAGAGAAGTGCGCTTTGATAAACCTGTGAAAAATATTCCAAACAAAGGTTTTGAGAAGCCATACAACTTCGATATCCTGGCCCAACTGGCTAATACACCAGCCAGGCTCTCCATCTTCGAGCTATTCAGTCTCTCCCAAGACACTCGTCTAGCCTTGAGTGAAGCGCTGATGCAGGCAGAGGCATGCTTGACCCAGCTCAAGTCCCCCGACGAAGAACCAGTGGCGTGTCCTCAATGCCACAGTGTGATGAAGGTAGTCCCAAATATCACCTTCACCCAAGACGACATGCTGTTAAAACATAACAAGCATGACAGGCCCCTCTATTACACCGGGTACGTCGGTTCCATAGAGGTCGACCGGATTCACATAGATCCGGGGTCGTCAATCAGCATCATCCCTCACAGTCTGCTCAGGCCGCTAAGAATTCCTACCAGCGAACTGGCTTACACTACCACTACAATCGTGGGTTTCAACGCTGGAAGAAGTAAGCCATTGGGGAAGATTCGCTTGAGAATCCAGATCGACAACCTTAGATCGGTGGCCACATATTACGTCATTGATTCAGAGGTATCCTACAACATTTTGCTGGGAAGACCGTGGATCCACGACCACAACATCGTTCCTTCAACCCTACATCAATGCCTTAATTATGTAGATGCACAAGAAACCGTACAAACGGAGGTGGCTGACCTAAACCCGTTTAAAGGAATAGAATCCTACTATTTCGATCCCGTGTTGTACTCCCAAGACCACACGAAAGAAGCGCCAGGCGAGGCAAAGGACGAACCACTCGTCCGAGAGCCAGAAGAGCCCTCTGCCATACTACCGCTGTCGATCAAAGTGAAAGGACGAACCACTCGTCCAAGAGCCATAGAGCCTATGGCTATCCACCTTAACAAGACCAAGTCAGGAAAAGGGAGTGATCCTCTAGTAATCACTTTGAACCGGAAGCCTCCACCCTTGGCCATCAACCTTCGGCACAACAAGCAGCCAACTGATGTAAACACGACCAGGAACGGAGTTCCAGATGATAAATAAACACCCTCTATTCTAGTACATTAATGCTCAGATTCCAAATTAGGAATCCCCGCACCGTGACGAGGTAGAACCCATAGCACAAAAATTCTTGGAAGCTATAAACTCCTACCGTCCGTATATCTGGGAAGTGGCGTCATCGTCCAATGTCGTCACAACATATGGGCCACACGAGGATTCTATCTTCATCGTCCCGCCTACCTGCAGCAGCCAACGTTCGATAGTCTTCGACCGCATGCGCAATCAACCGACTGCCCAAGAAGATCCTTTCGATGACGATACTGGGAAAATGCAAGTTCACCGGTACAGCCCGCAGGCATTGAAGATCATGCAAAATATGGGCTATGACTTGAAGCGGAAGCCAGGCCTCAACTACGGAAGAGGCAGACGAACACCGCCGTGCGGCGACCCCCGCTATCAGCAGACCCATTTCGGGTTAGGGTATGCCACCTCCCTTACGACTTCCAAGTCAGACGAGGACATCTTTTCCTCCTCCCAGAATGGCTCGTCGCCCCCCCGACTCACCTGATGCTCTCGAACAAACACTATCAGTAAATATGGTGGTGACAGATCCCTCAGGAGCAGATGAGCAGGATTCGGAGCCGTTTGAGAATGACTTCTGGGCTCAACAAATAGATACGTAGTGGGAATT
Source organism: Iris macrosiphon (assembly GCA_036927795.1). Taxonomy (NCBI): domain Eukaryota; kingdom Viridiplantae; phylum Streptophyta; class Magnoliopsida; order Asparagales; family Iridaceae; genus Iris; species Iris macrosiphon. Next base: position 114,056,051 of record JAYESA010000005.1, on the reverse strand, counting down.
TCACTTCGAGCAAAGAGAACCTCCCACAAAAGACGAAGTTATCCAAATCGATGTTGGGGGTAAACTTTCGCCAAAGCTAATATTTATCAGTAACAACCTTCCCCCAGCTGAAAGGGAAGAAGTTATACAGCTGATAAAGGAATACATCGACGTCTTTGCATGGAATTATGAGGACAGGCCAGGCCTGGACCCGAAGGTAGCTACTCACAAGCTCAATATATTGACCGATTCGAAGCCAGTAAAGCAGCACCAACGCCGGTTTCGCCCAGATATGATGGACGCCATCGAAGCTGAAGTCAAGAAGTTGATAGCCTGCGGTTTCATCTGGAAAGAACAACATCCCGACTGGGTCACCAATGTTGTCCCAGTCATAAAGAAAAATGGAAAGGTACGTATCTGTATCGATTATCGAGATCTGAATACGGCCTGCCCCAAGGATGAATTCCCTCTTCCCATCACGGACATCATGATCGACAACACCTGCGGCTTTAAACGCATGTCTTTTATGGACGGGTTCTCAGGATACAATCAGATCAAGATACATCCTGAAGACGAGAAGCACACCGCCTTTCGGACACCATTGGGAGTATATTGCTACACGGTCATGCCCTTCGGATTGAAGAACGCCGGGGCTATATACCAACGAGCTATGAGTAACATATTCCATGAGCATTTACGCAAAACAGTAGAATGTTACGTGGACGACATAGCCGTCAAGAGCCGCCTCAAAGGTGATCACATTCAAGACCTGAGGATGGTATTCGAGTTAATGCGCCAACATCAACTCAAGATGAACCTTACGAAGTCCTTTCTGGGTGTATCTAGTGGCAAATTCCTGGGATTTGTCATTACCGCCAAAGACATCCAAGTGGACCCTGATAAAGTCCAGGCAATCGTGGAAATGCGACCGCCCCATAATCTGAGGGAACTCAGGGGATTTCAAGGACGTCTGGCTTACATCCGGCGATTCATATCTAACCTCTCGGGGAGATGTCAGCCCTTCTCTCATCTCATGAAGAAAGGTGTATGCTTCGTATGGGACAAAACCTGTCAGCAAGCGTTCGAAGATATCAAGCGCTATCTCACCAGTCCACCAGTTTTGGTGCCTCCCGTTATGGGAAAACCGTTCCTGCTATACGTTCGAGCAATGGATCATTCGCTGGGATCTCTTCTCGCGCAGAAGAACGATAGGGGCCATAAACAGGCTATCTACTACCACAGCAGGATGATGGTCAGAGCCGAACACCGGTACAACCCAGTGGAGAAAGAATGCTTGGCTCTGATGTTCGCTATCCAGAAGAAGCGGCACTATGTCTCCGGCCAGACTATTCATATCATCTCCAGGATCAACCCTCTCCGAGTACTGATGAGCAAGCCAAGTGCCCTCAATTCCTGACCCGCGACTTAGGCAATGCTGCTAACACCATATGACATGGTATACGTCCCACAGAAGTCCATCAAAGGCCAAGCATTGGCCGACTTCCTAGCCGCTCATCCGATCCCGGAGACCTCCAAACTATACGAAGACATCCCTGATGAGGTTGTAGAATGTAATTCCGCAAGGGAAAGTAACATATGGCGAATATTCTTCGATGGTGCCTCCAGAACCGGTCCTAAGGGAAACATCATTTCGGGAGTGGGAGTCGTCCTGGTCGCCCCTGATCAGCTCATCATCTACCGAGCATATTCTCTTAGCGAGCCCTGCTCCAACAATGTGGCGGAATACAACACTCTACTAATAGGGCTCCAAGTTGCTAAAGAGCTGGGGGTAGAGTCCCTGGAAGCTTTCGGTGATTCTCTGCTTATCGTCAATCAAGTCAGGGGAATATATGAAGTCCGGAATCCAGACTTCATCCCCTATCACCAAGAGACGGTCGAGATAGCCATGACATTCAAGGAGTTCTTCCTAGAGCATATACCTCGATCTCAGAATCTGGAAGCTGATGCCCTAGCCAGTCTAGCTGCGGATTTAGCTACTCCCGTAAGAAGGCAGGATTCGGTAATCCTTCTTAACAGAGATTTATCTCTGTGAAGAACAGCTGTCACATAGAACGCAGCTACACTGTTAACACCGATCCTTCTACGAGAGATTGGACAAGTCCCTTCATAGATTTCGTGGCATACGGAATCTTGCTGGAGGACCCCAAAGAAGCAGTATCCGTCAAGAGACGATCATTACGCTTCTACTTCGATGCATCTTCACAAAGCCTATATCGTCGGACCTACGACAGATTACTATTGAGATGTCTTTCTAACGACGAAGCACAACAGATTATCCGTGAAGCTCACGACGGCGTGTGCGGAGCGCATCAACCCGGTCCTAAGCTACAGGATTGCATCAGGAGAATGGGCTATTACTGGCCTACTATGATCGCAGATGCAATACGGTATGCAAGACATTGCAGAGCCTGTCAGGTTCATGCAGACTTCATACATCAACCGTCTGAACATCTACATCCCACGGTCGCATCCTGTCCTTTCGAAGCATGGGGTATGGATATCATCGGTCCTATTCACCCGTCTTCTTCCAGGGGTCACCAGTTCATACTGGCCATCATGGATTACTTCTCCAAATGGGCAGAGGCAATCCCTCTCGCTGAGGTAAAGGCATCTAATATGGTCAGCTTTATCAAGCATCACGTCATTTATCGCTTTGGGGTACCCCGGAGGATAATTTACGACAATGGGTCTCAGTTCATCAGCTAAGCGTTTCATCGATTTTGCGATAAAAATCGGATACACAATATTGCCTCTACGACATACTATCCAGCTGCTAATGGTTTGGCGAAAGCTTTCAACAAAACCATTATCAAACTCTTGAAGAAATTCGTCTCTTCAAACAAGAGAGATTGGAATGAGAAGCTGGGCGAATGTCTCTGGGCATACCGCACAACGGTACGGACGCCGACAGGCTGCACCCCGTTCTCGCTGGTCTACGGGAGCGAAGCGATTCTTCCCATTGAAATCCAGATCCCGTCCCTCAGGATAGCCGTGACTAATGAGCTGACTCGAGAAAAGAATGACCTGTTAAGGCTCCAAGAGCTGGAAGGATTAGACGAGAAACGCCTCCAAGCTCAACAGCGCATCGCGCTATACCAAGCACGCATTTCCAGAGCTTTCAATCATAAAGTAAAGGAAAGGGTGTTCAAAGTCGGCGAGCTAGTTCTAGCCGTGAGAAGGCCGATGATCCTTACTCACAGAAGTAAAGGCAAATTCCAGCCCAAGTGGGAAGGCCCTTATGTGATCGAGACAACGTTCTCGAACGGCGCCTACAGGATAGCCCAGCCTAATGGAGACCTGTTAATGGCTCCTATCAACGGCAAATTCCTGAAAAGGTACTATGCTTAATCTCCCCTGCTCGGGTGGAATATAGCAAGGATCTCATATTCTGACAAAACTACTCCCAAAACAAAACTAGTTGGGTCATATCCTATCATGTCTGTACGACCTCTGAATGGATATGTCCTGCTAAGAAGTTTATCGAAAGTCTATCATGTCCATACTACCTCTGATATTACTCTCGCCTAAAAACTGTCATTTACATTCCGAAATGACGGGTCCACAAAAGTCAGAAAAGAGTCGCCTTTATTTATTCCCAAAAGGGAGCAGAATTACATCTGGGCAAGCAAGAAGGGAAAGGATACATCATGATAGCGGAGTAGTCAGATTGCGAATCAGCCGCTCCAGTGCAGCTATCCTCTCATTCCTAAGAGCCAAGGCGTCGGCGCGAGCCTGCTCCAGCCGTGCCTCGGGGGTGTTCGTAAGGGTCAGATCAGCCTTTTCCCGAAGACAGCCCGCACGAGCAGCTTCTGCACAGTCCAAATCCTGTCGCGCTGCACTCAGACGACCAGCCGCTACCTCTAGACCCGCCAACGACTGAGAAGCCCACTCCTCTGCCCGAGTGAGTTTTTCCCTCAGCTTGGAGACCCTCGCTGCGTTCCCTTCATGCTCGAAGCGACACTGCGTCTCAACAGCAAGAGCCTCTTCCACGACAGCTTTTCTCCTATCCATCTCCAGCTTATACGTCTGGATGGAGTTGTCTAGGCTTTCCAGCTTTGTAGCAAGCCGCACAGTCATGAGGTCGAATCGAGCCTGGACATCAGCATCAAGGCTGCCCCGACTCAGCCGCAAGTATTCGGTAATGGGTTGCTCTAACCCATTAACTACCGCCTCCAGGGCATCATCTATCCCAGGATCACCAAGCTCCCTGACAGCCCCGATCGAGAACTGAGAAGTTTTCTTCAGGCGCTCGAAGTCCAGATTCTTCACCAACACCATCGATATCATCATTTTCAAACCGGTATAGAAGAAGCTGGTATGCTGCTCGGTCAACGCAGCTAGACCCGGCTGAACGCCAGGAGTGGCTGCGATACTAGCGGGTCCCGCTCCAGGAATAATTGCAGACGAGGTGGTGACAACAACGATCGAAGTCGTCGGCATACTCACTTGAGGCGAGGTCACGATGACAGGTTCATCCTCTTCTGAAGACGACGAAACCACTCCCGGCGAACTAGCCCCCGAGGACACTTCCTCCTCGAAGTCGGGTACCTCCATGTCATCACCAGGACCCGGAGCAGAGCCAGAAGGCGCTCCAACGCTGTGCTCCCCGTGGACGTCATCCTCTGAAAAGAGGACAAGAAAGCTTATATCAATATAATAGTAATCTTTCTAAGGGGAGACCTAAAGACGACATTTACCCGGAGCCAACGGCATATACGACGCATCTGCACCCGAGGTAGCTAAACCACGCCTTAATGACGCAATACGAACCGTCATACCTGGAGAAGGAGGTGGGCCGACCGACATCGCCAAGAGTTCTGTCAAGCCTTCACCAAGACGCGGTCGAGGCTCGTCAGCAGGAACCTCGCCAGGCATGCTCGCTGACACAGCAGGAACTGTCACTACCACATTTTAGGAAAAAGAGTATTTTAGTAATTTCCTATTTAAATAAATATTGTGCATGGTAAATAATTTTTGTTGTATTATTTAATTATTGTTGGATGTTATTTAATTATTTTGGACTTATTTTAGTAGACCCAACTAGTTTAGTTTGGACCCATAGACCAACATGAATTAAATAGTTAGACTTGGCCCATTTAGAAAGCCCATAGTTAAGGAGATGGATTAAATTAATTAAATGATTAGACTAGAAGCTTCCTTCCTTAATTATTTCTTTATGAGAGGCCCCAAGGGGTACATTGGACATTTTACAATTGCTTGGGGAAGGGGGCATGGCCGGCCTATATTAGAGGGGGGGAGAATTTCTCTCTCCTCTCATTCTCATTCCAAATCTAGATCTAGAATTTCCCATTCCCAAATTCCCTCCATTCCCATTCCAATTCCCCACCAAATTCATCACCAAATTCATTCCAAATTCTTCCCAATTCACCATTAGAAAGTTGAGAAGCAAGGATCTAGAAGGAGGAAGCAAGGATCTACAAAGAGGAGCAAGGATCTATAATTTGGAAGCAAGTTCATCTCAATTGGAGGTTTTATTGGGAATCCATCTCCCAATAGGTATAATTCAGTTTTTCCCATTAAAATAGCTTCTAAATCTGAGATTTAATCATGTAAAAGCAACCTATATGTATGTACTACCCATAGGAATTTGTTTTGTGTTCATAGGAGACCCATGGAGAAAGTTATGGTGCTTTTTGTGTCAATTTTGTTGGAATTCTGAATTTATATTTTGTTGTGTGTGTCAATTGATCCTATAGATCAATTGGGCATGTGTTTATGTGTTTGGGGCTTCTGTCTTGTCCATATTGGGTACTTGTGGTTCGTATCCCAACTATTTGGTGATACGTATCATTTTGGGGGTTTTCCTCCGACACGGGGCTTTGTACATGTCGTATTTTGACACGGACACATAGATCTACTTTTGACACTTTGATTTGTTCATAAATATTATTTGTGACTTGTTTGTGTCCTTCGGGGTACAATTGGTTGTGTGTTGGACTCGTGTCGCATGCGTATCCTAGATCTAGTGGGATACGGTGTGATACTCTCCAAATTTGGTGTGTTTTGTGTAGATCTAATTATTTATGCTTTAAATTCTTCATTTATAATTAGTAAATATATATATATATATATTATATATTATTTTAGTGTATTTATTATGGTATTTATTGTAGCATAGATCTATATATTTCTATGTGTTCTAATATGATGTATAAATATATATATGTAGCTTTCTTGCATGCAAATATATATGTACTTATGTTAATAACATAAATTATACATAAATATTTTATAAAATATATTTATGTGTTTAAATGTGTAATTATATTATTTATAATTATTATGTAATTATTTGGATATTAATGAATGTATTTTTATGTGTGCTTCTAGCCATGTAAAATATGTACATTAATATGTGCATTGTGTTTAGTAATTATTAATATTTTAATGTGCAAGTTTATGTGTATATATATATATAAGTATATATATTTATTAAATTGTTTTATATATGTATATATATATTTATTTATATTGATTTATAGTTATTAATATATAGATTATATATATATTAGCTTTGGCGACAGGGCATTTAATGACAGAATCCTGTCATTAAAACAGCAGCCGCTGTAGCATTAATAGAGCATTTAATGACAGTTCTGTCATTAAATGCAGTGGGCGGGTTTATTAAGCAGCAGTTTCCGCGACAGTTTTAACTGTCAGCGATCCGAGTCAGCAGTGGGTTTATTATTCAGCATTCTGCGACAGATTTTCTGTGACAGTTGAGACTGTCACTATAAGCTGTTTTATTTAAATTGTATTTTCAGCTCACTGTTTTCAGTAACGATTTGGCAGATTTAATTTATATATTATATATTATATTTGTATATATATATATTATGTATATATAGGTGTTTTGTGAGGTATAATACTAATAATAATATATTTTTTTATTTGTATAAATATTGGTTTGTATATACATTATTTAGAGTGCATTAATTGTATTATTAGTATACTTTGTGTGGGTAACAATTGGGATCTAATTTTGATTCCTAAATTGTTGTATTTTATTTCTATATTATTTATATAGATTTCTTGTGAGGTTGACCTTGGTTTGACCATGTTTGACTTTAGTTGACTTTAAAGTTGACCATAGTTGACTTTTGACTTAGAATTTATTTATTGACCTAGAAGTTGACTAGTTTGACTTGTTCTCTTTCCGGGACCTTGTTTTAATGTGGTATTCCATATCTAGGTCTTCGAGGCACCGAGTCAGACATCTCTGAGACTTTTCAGTGGACTTCAGGCAAAAGAGGGAGCGGGGAAGGAAGAACGATCTTGCCAGGCCAGGAGTTGAAGAAGGAGCGGCTTTGAGTAGTACATTCTCTGATAGTTTCTCATTTATGATATCCTCTATGTTCGTTGTATCTAGTGTAGATATTCATGTTTCTCTTGACACTATGGTTACACGGATTGGTATATCCGGATCTCGTCATGAGATGTTATTCCTTGGTATATGGTGTATATGGTGCAAGTATTGTTTCATTGGTTATCTTGTACATGTACAGACACCGATTTTCGGGAGGAGTCGCTCTCTTCTTGGGAAATCTAGTACCATAGCATACCGTGGTTGGATCTATTATACCAGTTGGGGGTGGGGAGTATTAGTATAGATATGTGATCAAATCCCTATTGAATAAAGTATTGGTAAGCGAATAGTGTTGATCATGCACCGCACTTATGATTAGCCAGGCCGCATTGTATCTTGCCCAAGCCGATCACATGTTAAGCTAGTACTCACACATTTAGTCATTAGTATTATTGTTTCATTGGCATATTGTTCATTATAGTATTTCTTTCCAGTATTTCCTTATTGTATATATATCTCTTGTATCTATTTTGTGCATCTTGTTTATCCACAGCTATTTACTGTTACATAGTTTTTATCATGGATTAGAACTGCTGTTAGAGATGTACTCTGCTCCTTTCCTGACTGGATATATTTTTTCAGATGACACTGAGGAGTAGCCTACCTATTATGGACCCCAGGATGTTGTGGGTTTAGATTCGGAGACCCTTGCTCAAGAGGGACTTATCCCAACTGAGCCAGTTGACCCTGGAGTGTAGCTTTGTAGTATGATAGTATTCTTTTGTACTGGATTTGTCTCCAGCTTATTTTTGTTACTCTTCAGACTCATTGATGTATTATTTTGAACTCATAAGTTGTATGATGACTATTCTATTCTTATCTGATTCGTGCTCATTCTATCTTAGTTCTGTGATTGAGTATTTTATCATTATTGGTGGTTCATTACTTTAGATAGACTATCTAGACAGCATTCTACCGCCGATTCTGCGGCGTAGGCTGGGCGTTGTTTTCGACTAGTACCCTTACACCGGGTGCGGGTCGTGACAGGAACTTCACCCGCTGTTGACCTCGGGAAAGATTCTCCCATCTGTCGCGGCCATACAGGCAATCTCGTTCCGTTACCTGGAGCAGTAGCAGCGACAGCAACCTCTAGCAAAGATTCTCCGGCGCCACCCGCCAGAGCTGAAGAAGGTCCCCCTCTAAAAGGCGAGAAACCTCTAACCAAAGAATCATCCCTGATATGGGGAGATGAAGGCTCAACCCCGGGAGCCTCAACACCAAAAATGCGGAGAGGACGAGCAACCGTCGCTTTCCTCCTCTTACGAACGGAAGCTTCCTTCGGAGCAGAAGCCCGCCGCTTCCCAGAAGAGACTACCAGAGCCCCCGCAGGCGGAGGCACTTCGCACCTCGGCACCGGCACCAGAGGCTCATCCGGAGTACCAGACTCCTCACCCTCGTTAGAAGAAACCGAGGGGACTTCAACTCTTCCCCCAGGCTTGGGAGAAGGCACCCTGAAGCTTCCACGCGTGTCAAAATTACGATGGAAGGTGTTAATCGCCACATAGAACTGGGCGTAGGAATAAAGGATGCGCAGCTCCGTGGAAGTTGTAACGACCGGCACGATAAAGATTGCCCCCGTACAACCCATGATAAAATATCGCCACCCTCTAGATCCATCAATGAGTCCGCCCCTGGACCTGAAGCTGGTAACGACATTGCCTACATGCAACTGATCATACCCAAACTGCCTGATGAACCGACTAGGCAAGTAGGGCTCGAAGAAGCAGTGATCTTCGCTCCTGTACAGCAGATGGGAGGGTCTAATACAGACCAACCAGTTAAAAGCTTCCGGGGAAAGGTCGGTCTTCTCTCCACCTGAATCCTCAAGCCGCACCCCTGATTGATTGTAATGTACGGAGGAGACAATGCAGAGGATCTTCCAGCCGTGGCTGAGGTTCAACACCAGCCGACAGTCTAAGACTGTGTTCACATTCCAAGAGGAATCCTTGTAATTCAGCAAGAATATACCCCCCGAGCTGCTACCGGAGCCAGGAGACATCACCCGGGGATTGTGGAGAATTAACCATCCCATCAAGTATAGGTATGGTAATTCCACCCTGGGAAAACTCTCACGCCGAGCTTCGTCGACGAGCAACCCATCAGTTATGGCTCTAAGGCCAGCCTGTATACGGTACACCATGGCGGGAAGCAAGCCCAGTCTTGCCCCGAATACCAGGCGCACTGCCGGCCACAGGATGTTCCGGTGAATACGGTCCGCGGACGCTGTGCCAGGCACTACTACTCGACGCAGCCATATGGAGAGGAAACCAGCCAACTGGGCTTCCTTAGACAGAGGCCGGTGACAGCACCTCAAGTAACTACAGGCCTTAGTGCCTTCGGGGTACTTTTCTACCCCCTCGACGAGAATCTGATCCGGAGCTGTGGCCTCCTCCATAAGATCCTCGACGACCTGGGCGCTAAGCACGCCCAAACAGTTCACGGGCTCATTTTTGCCCCCCGAGGCTTTCTCCAACTTGGCAGCCCTAGCTCGGTGGAAGAAGAGGTAGGACATCCACTTGGTGGTATGAGCCAAATCAGAAGGCTCGTTATAAAAGCGGTGCACGCGAAGTATTGACACATCAGCTCCTGATATACTTCCGCCACCCGAGGGTCCAAATCCCCCAACTCCCGGTTGGTGGGAACATACTCTTCATATGGGGTATCCCCCATCGGCAGTCTCGAGACAACTGCCATCTCGTAGAGCGCCAATCCCAACTCTCCCAGTAGAGTGGCAAAGGTCCCAGTGAGCGGAATGTACCGCTCCATCAGCGCCAGGAACAAGTTAGGGTTCAGAGGCAACCCAACGCTCGTCGCACTCACAGCGGCATATAGCCCAATGACCTCCAGCTCTCTCCGGAAGTGCTTCAAGGCCCAACCAACTAGGCATGTCTATCGGGAGTTTGTTGGGGCGATCCACCCATTACACCGAGGATTCTCCTTGGGATATATCCCGCCTCGTCCCATGAAGTCGTTGCAGAAGGTCGGCAATTGGACCGGCTAGATCACCGAGCTGTCTTCACTCGGGATGCTACCCGGGCACAGTCCCCGGAACAACGTCACAAAGCCGAAAGGGCGACTGACAAACGACCCCCAGTCAGCTCCTTTGAGATGAAAGATCTTCCCCGGCTTACCGTGAAGATCAGGAGTCAGCATCCACGACATCTTCCTGGGATGCGTCGCATGGAAGAAGGCCGAGATGGGATAATCCCTCGGCATCGTTGGCAAATACAAAACCAAATTCCCGGCAAGGAAAACCCAGGGCTCCCTCTTGGGCCTCGTCTGGGACTGTTTGTCAATCATGTCCCCAAAGAGGAAAGCCGGCTTTATGTACTGCTCCCCATCTACGTAGGTCAGGGGCTCACCATTAATCATGCTCGGCAGCGTTCGCTTGCCCTAAGCCGATATCAGAAACCCCCTTCCCTCAGGATACTGGGGTCCGGAGATAGGAAATGCCACGTGGGACAGATCCTCCAGATAATTCGAGTGCAGCATCCCGGCAGCGGATCCTATCACCTCGGCCAGTGGAGACTCGCCCAGATCAACTACAAAAGTGCAAAGGAAATATGTCATTACAAATTTGCACAAACGTACAGACCAAAGAAACGACAGTCTGTGCCCTACGCAGGATCGTAACCATTTGGTTATTTTACGCCGAAAGTCCCCTCCACAAGCGTAAAACTCAAATTTTATGATTTACGTCCATTTTCGATAGCCATAGCTTTTACGCTCAGGGCTATGAAAATATGGAGTCTTTACGCTGGCACATTAGAAATGTGGGCGTAAAAGATGAAAATGCCTCCGTGCATCATCTTCCTCCAAAGAGGCTATCAGCACAGAAGACGACCTAGCGCGGTCACGTTCAACGTGTGCGAAGGATTTTTCGTCATTTTTGTCACCCTAAAGGTTCTACCTCTAAGGCCGGGTGCGCTGCTCGTCGGCGGGATACTTTGCTCGAAAGGAAGTTCGCCTTGCCCGACCAGAGACTCCCTCGCTGGGGCAGAAGAATGAGATGAAGAACCTATGCTCTTTCCCTTAGCAGAGGGGGTTTGTTTCGGCGCCATTTCTGAAGACTCGAAGTGCTCGGAGAAGGAACGAAGAAAAACTTGAACAGTCGAAAGCTCTCTTTTGCAGAAGACAGATAAAAAGTGTTTTTTCTCAAAAACTTGGGGTATATATAGTCCGGGTCGACTCCTCGAATCCTTGGACGAACTCCTCGAGACCCTAACCAAATCTCGCAGATTGGTTATGATTGGATGCTACGTCAGCCCACTACCCTTGGAAGATGGACAGTCAGCGAATTCGAAAGGTTTTTCGTGCAAAACGGTTCAGCGGGTTCTACGCTAAAGGAGCTTTCTACGCTCGACAGCAACGGATCTACGGTTTTACGCTCGCAAGCTACAAGTCTATGGTTTTACGCCCGGATGCTTTTGTGCTCGGTAGCTTTTATGCTCGAGAGGCCACAAACCTACGACTTTATGCTCAGCAGATACCAAATCGACGATCTCACGCTCGGTGGCGCTCAGTTTACGCTCAGAGGCAATAGATCCGCAAACTTCATGCTCGAAGAAATTTTCTTTTCAGGAGCTACAAATCAAACAGTTCTACGCTAAAGGAGCTTTCTATGCTCGACGGCTACGAATCTACAACTTTACGTTCGACAGCTATAAGTCTATGGTTTTATGCCCGGATGCCTTTGTGCTCGGTAGCTTTTATGCTCGAGAGGCAACAAACCTACAACTTCACGCTCAGAAACCACAAGTCTACGATTTTACGCTCGATGGTGTTCTACGCTCACAGGCTACAGATCTCCAGCCCTACGCTAAAGGAGCTTTCTACGCTCGAAGGCTACGAATCTACAGCTTTACGTTCGACAGCTATGAGTCTATGGTTTTATGCCCGGATGCCTTTGTGCTCGGTAGCTTTTATGCTCGAGAGCCAACAAACCTACGACTTCACGCTCAGGAACCACAAGTCTACGATTCCGTGCTAGATGGTATTTTACGCCCAGAGGTTACAGACTGATGATTTCACGCTCTACGATTTTCCGTATATTCGAAACAGTCCCCAAAGCGGTCAATTACAAAGAGTTTACACAGAAGATACTCGTTCTTGACCCAAAGCATCCCAAGTACCCGAAGCATACAGAGTTCAAACATTGAGAAATTACTCTTCTCGGGTCCAAAATTGGAGGTTCATCCAGACTCCAGTCTGAACATCTCGTCTATCAATATGGCAAACTCAGTTAGACAGCCATTTCTCGACCCTGTTCCAAGGGATTTTTCGGGAAGTCATTCTTGAAGACGAAGTCTGAACAAAAATTCTGTTTATCAGAAGTTCAGAGCTCTATGCGGTTCTTCAGTCCTAGCAACAGGACAGTTCTAAAATATTCAAAATGCTCTACAGCGTTCTATGGACTATTCGCTATGCGTAAAGGACAGGACCTAGCACTCTTTCTACAGAGTCGGCATAAAGATTCAGACGTGTCGAAGCTACACATATTTAGACTTCACAGCAACGTATGGCAAGATGATCATATGAAGAAGCAAGACGATTTTATTAAAAGATCAAAGTCATGATTACATATGAGGGAAATCCAATCTACAAGGGTTTTCTTTTCATTTTAATGATTACAACTGAGGGAAACTCCGTCAACAAGAGGGTTTTCCCATCATCGTCTGAAGATTGCCTAGAAGCTGTTCTGACAGGTTCTCGCTGGGCTTCAATTCTTCATCCATCTTCTCCAGCAGTCAGTTGGTTGCCGCAAACTGACTGACATGGCAATGAACAACGGCGGGCGGATACAGAACTGGGCCTGCATAGATTTTGCAGATCCCATGCTCCGTGCGTCGATCAAGCCGGGATAGAGCGAGTCTGTCTGACTCTCGTCACCGGAGGCATCGAGAGAAGACAGCACTTGCAAGCTGTGTGGTCAAAGATGACCCTTCCTCTCTCCTGGGGCAACGCCATACAAAGTTGCTGATTATCCCGAGCAAGGGAGGCTAAGATATCCTTCCATGATCCATCGTTGCAGTGGACATTTGCTTGAAGACGTCGTCTTTTTCGGTTCCCTACATGCTGGAAGAACATGATCTTCTTCTTCCTCAGGTCGACCCGACGAACTCCGACGATCATCTCTGCATGGTGATGAGAATGTGGTGAGAACAGGTTTACCCCCCAGCCTTTTTATAGGCAAAAAAGATCACAGCGGTCCCTAATAAATCTGCCATAAAGTCTGCATCGACCGTTTCAACGCTCCATTCAGAAACATTTCGAGTTACGAGGGGCCGTTCATGCTTCATTCAAAGTGTTTCAAATTTCGAGGAATTTAAAAGCTTTGAAGGGGGTCTTGTAGAAGCATGAAAAATACGTTGGGAGGATCTACGCAGCCTCTTGATGCAGAGCAGCGTAAACAGTGGCCTTCAGAGCCATCAAGCGTGTAACAGAGCTTTTTCCGCTAAAACACAGCATGAAATATAAGCTCAAAGGACCATCCGCGTAAGTGCAGTACGTCCAGGCCGCTCCAACGTAAGACAGAGTTCTTCATCGCCTCCATGGCATAAAACTCAGCCGCTCTCAAAGCAGCGTTAATGCGTACGAGGAACGCTTCGTCTTCCCCAAAATGAACCTGTCAAGTCACGCAGTAAACCTGGCCTCTGACACCTGACAAAAAGTGCTGCACGGCTACCTAGACGACGGCTAGAAATAATGGCAGACCCCTCGGGACGCGCCCCACAGTATGATGGCGGATCTCGGTATTTAATGCAGAGGATTTGGTTAAAATATCACCAAACCGTCGGTTCCCAAAGTCCCCCCAGCGTAAACCGCTCTTTCACGTACAAGGGAATATGCCGCCTTGTTTTACACAGGAAAACATGAGCTGTTTTATGCTCCGGAGTAGACAAACCGCCTGCCACGTCAAAAGCTGCACTTCGTACAGGGCCTGAAGCACGTCTCTTCGTCAAATTGCACAGAGCGGTGACAGTTTCCCTCAAGATACGTCTCTACGACGGATGCACAGAAGGGCTGCAGACCTTCAAAATACGTCTCCGCATTTAATGCACAGGATGGTGGCAAATCTCTGTAAGAGATTTGATTACACCTTCGAAAGCCGTAATTCCGGCGAAGACGTCCACATCAACACTCTGGCACGGTACGCAGCGGCTTCTACGCCCATTCAGGATCTATGCTCATTCGGCTTCAAACGCCCACTGAGTCTCTACGACCATTCGGCTTCTATGCCTGTTCGGCTTCTATGCCTGTTCGGCTTCTATGCCTATTCGGCTTCTACGCCTGTTCGGCTTCTATGCCTATTTTGGCTTCTACGCCAGGGGTGACAGTCATTTGGCTTCTACGCCAACCTCTTCTACACGAGGGATACCTACCTACGTGGCTTCTACGCCGTGATCTTCGCAACAGATATACGCATTTTGTCCCCTTAGTTGGACACGTGTCACATGCTCACTCAAAAGGTCATTCATACGCAGGCATTGGTTATTTTAACCATTGTGTAAAAGGGTGCTGTACTGTCCACTCCTCGGTTGTTACACCGACGGAGTGGTCACTGTCACCAAAACTCTATAAATAGAGACCCCTATCAATGGGGAACAGGGTCGACAATTTGGAAGATCGAACAAGGTCGGAGAATTGGTAAAAAGAGAGAGAGAGAGAAGGAGAGAAGAGTCCGGAGCTCAGGCAAAGAGTAGGGGTCGACAGCTTTGTCATCGTGCATCCACCCTCCTTCGCAACCTTCGAAGCTGCTACCCGTCTTCCACGGCACTTCTTCAACATCGTGTAGTCCAAGGGCTAAAGTGATCGACTGCGGATCAGACACCTATAGTAATTTATACCCAGATTAAATAAATTGTACTCTCGTATCCTCGTATAGGATCAAATTGTACAAATTTGTTTGTAAACCAAAGGGCACGGGTCTCGTATAAACCCTGTCATTGAAATACACTTTCATTCTTTCGTTTAATACCACAAACAACAACCTTTGAACACTCAAGTGAGAAGGGCATCATTCCCTTGCAATAACACCATCATCATACTGAAGTAGTTCATGTACTGAATCGGTGATATTTTTTCCTCAAACAAAGCCATAGTCTGTGGTTTGTATTTAGGAGGGAAATGGACCTCATCCCAAACAGCAGGGTAAGGCTGGTTGATTCTCAATTTCTTGAGCTGATCTTTGTGCTTCAAAGCATCAAATTAGGCTTTCAACTCCCGTACTGCCTGCATCAAATCTTCAGCCGGTTGCGGGACCATGGAGTAATGAGGGATCGGTTGTACTACGACTCCAACAGGAGGTAATACATTCTCCGAGTGGGTATATGGGGGAGCTGCTGACTCTTGATCGAAAATCGACCGTTTTGCTTCAGAACAGCAATAATTAACTATAATCCTATGACTATTACAATAGTGCTCCCTAGGAGGCGTAATAGACATGCTGGAAGATCCCTATCCTTGTATTTCTGGATCAGATACTTACGCAGGTCAAGAGGATTTACAGAAGAAGAAGAATAAGATGGCTTGTTCCTTCTGTTCACATCAACGGGCATACGGATGTTGGGAACCATAGTTCTTCCTGTGCCACTCGTATACAACAGGTTGGACATCTGGATAGCGGATGATCCCTGGGGAGTGTGTCTTTCCGCAAACTGAGCCTCCTTTACGCTGAGGACTTCACCTGGCGTATTTTGGAGTTCTGTTCAGGCTGGCGTAAAACTGAGGAGGTCCTCAATCGGCCATCAGCTTCTCGCGTAATCCGGAGGGCGGGCAGATTCTTCCCTTGGTGGCGTAAAGGCCGAGAAGTTGAGTGGTCCGCCACTTGTTTTTCCTTGCGTAGATTGCAGGGACCATCTACTTTTCCGCGGAGGGCAGATGCATTTTTACGCACGGAGTGCGTTTGGAATTCCTGACTTGGTGCTAAGGCATTGTCAGAAATCCTGTCTGCCACGTTATCGACGGGAGACTGAGTTTTACGTGCAGAGCGCGGAGTAGACTTCTGGACTAGCACTGAGGCATTGTTCAAAGTTTTATCTGCCACGTCACGGACGAGAGACAGAGTTTTACGCGTGGAGCGCGAAGGTTGTGCAGCTACAACCTGGCTGGTCGGAGAGATCGGAGAGTCGGCAGGAATGGTAGGGGATGTCTTGGGCAGAGAGAGAGTGAGAGCTACCCCCTGCTCGAAGCATATCTTCGTAGACAGACTGGTCGAACTGGACGACCAGGGTCTTCTTCACGGATCCTACGGATACCGTATCGTGTTGAGCAATTGCTTTCTCGTCAGAAGAGAAAGATGTCTCCAGCAGAGTCGCCATCTTGTGTTTGATAATAAACGAAAGAAATAAAATGAGGTTTATACGAAACCTGCTCTTTGGTTTACAAACAAGAAGTACAATTAATCCTATACGAGGATGTCAAGTATAATTTTTAATCTGGGTAAATATTACTTTAGGAGTCTGATCTGCAGTCGGTCACTTTGTTCCTTGGACCACACGATGATGAAGATGTGCCGTAGAAGACAGAAAAAGCTTCGAAGGTTGCAAAGGAGAGTGTATGCTCGATACCAAAGTCGTCGATCACTACTCTTTGCCTGAGCTCTGGATCCTTCTCTCTCAAAGACTTTTTGACTCTCGATCTTAATTTCTTCCACCTTTTGACCTTGGAGTTTTCGACCCTGGATCTCTGTTAATAGAGGTCTCTATTTATAGGGTTTTAGTGATAGTAACCCTTCAGTCGGCATAAAAGTCGGGTAATAGAGAGTATGGCACTTTTTATGCGACGGTTATAATAACCGTTACCTACGTATAAATAATCTTCTGTATCTGCGTGTGACACATGTCCCATTGAGGGATAATGCGTATAAAGCTGTGAAGATCACGGCATAAAAGCCACGTAGGTAGTTATCCCTCGCGTAGAAGAGGTTGGCGTAGAAGCCAATAACTGTCACCATGGCGTAGAAGCCAAGTAGTCATCAAACTGCCGTAGAAGCCAATTAGGCGTTGAAGCTGAATAGGCATAGAAGCCGAGTAGGCATAGAAGCCTGGTAGGCGTAGAAGCCGAATGCTGCATAGACGGATAGCTAGCGTAGAAGATAGCTGATCCTCCTTCCTTTACTGAGGTCTTGAGCGAATTCTGGACAAAATAGCCTTAATACGCACCAATGCATATGTAGCCTGAGTTGGCATATTTCAAAGAGATAGCGTACAGCGTGCTCCTCATAGCTGAAAATAGCTTGGTGGCGTATTGTGCAAAAATGATGATGTGGACGTCTTAGCGAAAATTATGGCTTTTGGAGATATAATCAAATCTCTTGCATTAAATGCATAGATCTGCCCGCATCTTGCACATTAAATGCAGAGGCGTGTCTCAAAGATCTGCCATCATTCTGAGCATTAAATGTAGAGGCGTGTCTCGAAGATCTGCCACCATTCTGAGCATTAAATGCAGAGGCGTGCCTCGAAGATCTGCCACCTTTCTGCGCATTAAATACAGAGACGTGCCTTGAGCTCTGCATAAAGAGCCGCTTTTGACGTGGCAGTCTGTTTGTCTTCTGCGGAGCGTAAAAAGTCTGCCTGTGTAGAACTAGGCAGCGTATTCCCTTATATGCGTAAAAATAGTTTACGCCAAGAAAATGTCACTAAACGACAGTTTGGGTCGCTGTGCCGCGCCATCATTACAATCGTCGTATGGATAGTCGTACAGTACAAGGGAGAAGTACTTAGTAGGGTGTGTTGCACTTGGCGTGCACTTGAGTGATAAGAATAGCTAGTATAAACAATTATAGTAGGTAAGAGAGTTAGCAGTGGGGTATCAAACTTTGGATGCATCATTAAACCTATGGTTGTGTTAGCAGGTTCTACTCTGTTCTTTCCTTTTGTTCTTTTCCGTCTGTTTGATTGATTGATTGATTTCTTAGTACCGTAGCTTGTATCAGTTACTTTTTTGCTAGAATATAGTTAGTAGTACACCCCAACAGAGACTGCAGTACTATGACAAAAATGACCATAACCATACATGTTTTCCTTAGATTGCATGTTGTATGATTGTAGGTAGAATTCTCTTAGACTTTGATTATTGAGGATTGACTGTAGTAAAGATTAACGAAGAAGTTATGACTTGACAAATAGAGACAAGGTGCCTTAAATTTCGAGGAGAAATATTAAATTAAATAAAGAGTTGGGAATTTATTATGGCAGAATTAACGATTTTGTTAAATCATTAATTTTTATGAAGATAATGAAATGATTGAATTTATCATTGAATTTTGAGGAATTTAAGAAGGTTATCAATATATTTATTGGACTACAAGTTATGAACTTATATTTTGAATATTGTATTGGAGGTTTCATAAGTATTACATCGTTGCGTATTATGTGAAAAAAAATCGAGGAATAAGAACACAAATTGATTAGTGTTGAATTCAAATTTTGGGATGGATTCAATTTTATAATATGCATTGATTGGATTTAAATTAGAGGAGTAAGATCATTAATGAATTAGTGTTTGAATTCAATTTTTGTGATACAATTTTTAAATTTTAAAAATATGCATTGATTGGATTTCAATTAGAGGATTGAATATTAAATTCTTGTATTCCTTATTAACTTAAATTTTTGGAGGAGATTGTGATAAGAATGGAATTTGATTTTATATTTGAAGATTTTTAGGGATATGATATTTATAGAATTTTGAGAAATATTGTGAAATAACAATATGGATTAGTTCATGATTATATGATTTGATGAATTTAATTGTGATGGTAAAAAAAAATTGAGAATTTTAAATTTCGAGGACAAAATTTTTTTAGGTGGGTAGACTTGTAACCTCCGTATCCTGAAATTCTAGCTTAAATGTTGTTTTTAGGTTAATTTGGGGCTAGAGGGATTTTTTCATAATTTTTAGTTAATTAAAAACTAGTAACCCTAATTTTCTAGGACTTTCAAGAATTTATTTTAGTTTCAAACTTAATTAAAATTTCCCAAACTTAAAAAATCTTCAAATATAAAATCAAATTCCATTCTTATCACAATCTCCTCCAAAAATTTAGTTCATGATTATATGATTTGATGAATTTAATTGTGATGGTAAAAAAAAAATTGAGAATTTTAAATTTTGAGTACAAAATTTTTTTTAGGTGGGTAGACTTGTAACCTCCGTATCCTGAAATTCTAGCTTAAATGTTGTTTTTAGGTTAATTTGGGGCTAGAGGGATTTTTTCATAATTTTTAGTTAATTAAAAACTAGTAACCCTAATTTTCTAGGACTTTCAAGAATTTATTTTAGTTTCAAACTTAATTAAAATTTCCCAAACTTTTATTTTATGTTCTAAATAATTAAATATATTTTCTAGATTTTTTTGGAAATTTTCTGATTATTTTTAGCATTTATTTTGAGTTAATTAGAAAAACTGAATTAAAAACTAATTTCGGAAAAAGAAAACACAAAAAGTAATTATTTCTGTCCATTCAGCCAACCGGGGCCCACCTGTCAGCCTCCCGCAGCCAAATGGGCGGGGCCTGCCTATCAGCAACCGCTGTGTGGGTGTGGGTGGAGCCTAGCCGAGCCGAGCCGAGTTCTAGTCTGAGTCGGACTGAGTTGAGCCGAGCCGCATCGAACCGTGACCGTTCGATCTGAGTGGGCAGCGTCGGATGGCTGCCACGTGGTGCTCTCTGAGCCGCGACTGCTCTCTCTCTCCCCTATATATATAATAGTTTATGTTATTAATTTTTAGGGTTTTCTTGAGCCAAATTTTGGAGAATTGCCATCTAGGGTTCCTTTATCTTCTAGAAACCATTGCGCATAGTTCCAGACTCCAAATGAGGCCCAGTTTCTTGCGTTAGAACGATATTGAGGTTAAATTTCTGAATATATAATTTGTTTTACCAAATTATGAGTATTAAATTCTGGAAAATTCGTAGAGCATAGTATGTCCGAAAATAGATGCGTCTCGATGTTTTCGTGATTCTGGGAGAATCAAAAATCAGAATCATGAACCGTTTAAAGTTTTGGAAAGCTATTGTCAAGATCATTGAAATATGTCTTTTAAAAATTTAATTCGAAATATTTATATACTGCTAATTATGTAGAACTTTTAGGTTAGAATTTAACCATCGATGCACGATACGAAATTTGTATGTGCCATAATTCCCAAATGAATTTGAATTCGGACGAGCCGTAAATTCTAGCATATTTTTTATGCTAAAATCTATAGAAAATCATGCATGAAAGTCAAGTTTGTATCGGTTGACTTTTTGGTCAATAGATCGCCTCGATTTGATAAAATTTAGTTCCTTTGGACAAAATTTAGGAATTAAACTAAAAGTCAGAATAATAAGATTAAAATAGGATTTTAGAATAAATATTCCAAAATTAAATAAATTAAAATAAATTATCTTTTGACATGGTAAAATTGTAATACATAGGCTATTTGGACTGTGACTTGGACTCTGATTCATACCAGCTAAGGAATACAGGCGAGCACATTCTCTGATAATTTCTGTTATTTGATAATTTCTATAATTCAAGTATTTAGAAATGTTACATCTGACTCTTGACACAGTGCTACACGGACTAGTATATAGATTGGATCTTTAGTCATGAGATGTTACATTGGTTATCATATTAACATTGTACACGACATTGACATTAGACATTGATATTAGACATTGTACCTGATATATTGGACATTGATCGTGTATCGTGATGTGTCATGATTGGATCCACAGTACTAGTTGGGGGCGGGGAAATTGCTAGTGAGAGATGTGATCAAAATACCTATCATACAAGTGTAGACATTGAACGGTGTTAATCATACACCTCACGTATGATTAGCCTGGCCATGTAGCCATCGAACAAGTTCCCAAGCTGATCACATTTCGAAACTATGATTTCAAACACTTAGATAGTTACAGTTCTCTATTTTAGTTCATATACTATATCACCCGTATATGATATTGTACCTCGTTCTCTTTATTTCATATATGCACTGACTGTACCATATTGTCTATATTGTTTGTTCTCCTTATATTGTCATTGCATTTATTTATTGCCTTCTCTCAGTATATAGCATCATCTATTTATTGTTTTATAGTCCTTATTAATTAATTAGAACTGTTATTTGAGATGTACTTTGCTCCATCCTGACTGGAAATATTTTTACAGACTGCGCCTTAGAGGACTGGTGTCCGACATATTAATGACCACAGGGAGAGTAGCTGCAGCCTTGGACTCTGTAGCACAGGTGTGATTCCTGGAAGGTATAGTCGGGATCACTAGTTATTTAGTTAGTTTCTTTTAGCAGTTTTTGGTACCGGATTTGTCTCCAGCATATTTAGTTGAGATTTGGATATTATTGTTGAGTTAGATTATTTCTATTTTAGACTCGTGTTGCATTTTGATTTATTTATTTCTTTAATATCTTATCGTGCTTTTGCTATGTGATTGAGTATTGTTCATATTATATTGTAATATCTGTGACTCCTTATGGAGTTGGATGCTCGTGTGAGATTGTTTAGATAGTATTATGACCTAGACAGCGTTCTACAACTGATGCTGCGTCGTAGGCTGGACGTACCCATGTACTCGTGCCCAAAATCTGGGTACGGGTCATGATAGGGGGAGCATGCTATTTCGATCAAATGATAACGGGGAAGAAAGACATATATGATACTAGCATACAAAATGATACTTGATAGACGACGTCTTCAGCATATCAACTACTCCACCGTTACGGAGGAGCCTTGCATATCAAAGACTTACAGTATCATTCATAGTTTATCAATTATCAAAATGGAGGAGACTGTTGGCCCATCCGGTCGCAGTCAACTTAATTTTGATAGTTAACTAAACCATGCATTGATATGTCACGATATGAAGCCTCAATACTACTATTATATGTCGTCTTTATTGCGTCTATTCAAATATAATTTTTTATTTATTTGAGTCTAGGATTGATGTAAGCTGAGTCGCACAAGGAAATCCAAGTTCCTATACCCAGATACCTAGTCTACTTAAATAAACCAAAGAACCTATCCACCAAATTAGGCCACATTCATTAACAAAGTCTACCATACTTAGAGACCAAACTTAGGCCGAACTCATGCCGAACTCGGACCAAACTTGGTTACCCTTTTGGTATAAAATCAACTAGTTCAATTAGCTCCTAATTTCTTAGCCCAACGGTTGAAAATTTGAATTAAACCCCAACCAAATTCTGGCTGAATTCTGTTTGCTTACACACTATAAATTGGATTAGAATTCTATATTCCTACTCACTCAACCATTCTTTAATATTCTATTCTATTATGAGCAAACATCTAAGCCTTAACTTTTTTATCTCCAAGAATAACTCCCTAGCCTTCCTAGTGCTAAGTGCGGTCTCGGTCTAGAAGTCTTCAGAGTTGTAAAGAGCTTGGTCCCATCAATTACTCTCTCTCTCTAGCTGTGAAGTTGTGAGACTATGGATCAAACCTCGTGGTGTAAAGAAGTGGCAAGCCTTCGGATCAAAGCTTGTGATTCACTATTGGTGATTATAGTGGATAAAACTCGAAGCTTGAGTTCTCGTGATTGTACTAGTCCTCTCAGGGGGAAACCAATATACATCTTGGTGTTTGCATTTGTTTTCTCTCTCTACTTTACTGCTTTACTTTACGGTCGTTATATACTCTGTTAGTTAGCAACTGCCATTCTAATAATCTTAAATTGGGTAGATTATTCTGCTGCACTCTATTAGCCCCCCCTAGAGTTGCCTCACGGTCGTTCATTATCTATATGAACAGGAGGGTCGCTGGCGCTATAAGCCATTTTGACGAGTCTCTTGACGGAGATGGGTATAGCCCTAAAAACTTGAGGCGCGCACCATCCCGCCGAAATAGGAGAGACCCAAACTCTTTTGACGGTGATGGTGTAGCGCTAGAAACTCGAGGCACAGACACCATCCCGTCAAAGCTCAAGGAGTCCCTATATAATTTTTTCCAAGTCGGCATGATCCCGGTACCTCGATGATTGTCTGAGAAATCCACGATACTTCGTACACGAGTTGTCCGCGACCATACAAGTTTTGGGTTTCTGATTCACGAGATTTATGATATGACATGTTAGTTCTTGATTCACTTACCCATTGGATGATGCATAGTCTCTTGGACAGAGATAGGTGTAGCAATAAGGGTGAGAGACTACCAAGGATCCGAATACCTAAATGAGTCTTGCTCCATGAGCTGTGATTCTTGTTTTACATGACATGATGTAATCCCCTGGTTCGGGAATTGCCTTGAAGACCTAATGGTCTCGGATACTTTCAGGTTCATACTTGCACGGAACGACTATTTGATAGTCTTCTGGTAAATTGGATGAATGCAAGGCAAGATAGTGTTACTTGATTGTAGCATAAATTTATGTGATAAGCATTGAAACGAGGCAACGAGTACAAACTACAATATAAGTAGATAAACATGTATTTATATGAAACATAGGCATTTACATTAGCACGGTCTATGGTGTAGTACGAGGAGTGAAGCCGTACAAGAACATATCCAGCGACATAATCTATGGGCGTGCAGTGTAAACAAGTGAAGCAGTGCACTACGAAGAGTATATGATGATCTACTCTAGGCATAGCGGGGTCTACTTTCATGAAGCTAAGTTAGCATGCGAGGGTCCAAGTTATAAGCCAAGTTTTATTTCCATTTTCTAATACCAGCAATACAAGATGGGATTATTACCTTAGCTAGGTGCGTTATATTCTTTATTAGCAAGCAAGGGGTGATTTACCTATCGACTAGCATGTATCGTCCATATTTTATGTGTGCTGGCTAAGCAAAGACAGGTTCATCGTAGCCACCTAGCTTAGCGATAATTTGCCTCGATCGAGTGATACTCCGAGCGAGCCTTTGAAAGTCTAAGTCTGAACTCCTGAAGGGCCAAGTCTAAAATCCTTTGCCTCAAACGAGTCTTCTCGCTGAGAAAAGCGGGTGAGGTTATTGCACTTGCGCCATTTGAATTGGCTGTTCGCTTGAACGAAACTGGTTATTACATTATATACCATTCAGAAAAAGTCTCATCATCAAGATTTTCTGAGCGTAAACCGTTCGATCGTATACTATCGAATCTATCTCAAGCATAATAATCGGTACCACTAGATCTGTTCGAACATAATTTCTTACTTATTCCTTATACCGTATTGTGTGTATGCTGGGTCTGTCTCATTGAATGACTCTATCATTTAATCCAAGCTCTGAATCAGTCTTTATTGCGCCTTAGCGTGAAACATATATCGCTTAATGTGGGGTATGGTATGATCTATCTTGAAGACGATCAAAGGCTGAGGCAAACTTATACAAGTCGTTATACTTGTCAATACGAATCTAACATATTCACTTGTACTAGAAATTTGAGATCAGCATATTGCGAGTCTGGATCATGCACATATTCAAAGCATCCCTCAAACATATGCATGTCAACCAACTTAGCGATAGCGAAGCCTTTGCACTCGAGTTTAACATATCAATGAGTCTTTGATCATGCACATGTTCAAGGCGACCCTGAAATATATGCATTCGACCAAACTTACCGATAGTAAATTTTGAAAAGCTACTTGCGAAAATCTCAAGGGTTCTCATCTTACGAATCACGATGATACCTCCAACAGGGTCAATAAAATTCTAAGTCATTTTTATTCAAACCAAGAATCAAGTATTGCACTACCGTCAAGCACGATCAATCGACTAACGTCCATGTCCTATCGTATATTCTGTTCGTGTCAAACATAGCACACACTTACCGTTCCTAGTCTAACACTAAGTCTTGTTGCCCCAGTTCTATGGCTTGTTCAAGCAATACTATAAAGTTGGTTCACAAGTTCTTTCACTCGGCACATGGTCGTTTCCCTAATTACTAGGTCAGATCACAAGGTCATAGGT
The DNA here is from genome assembly GCA_036927795.1 of Iris macrosiphon. Taxonomy (NCBI): domain Eukaryota; kingdom Viridiplantae; phylum Streptophyta; class Magnoliopsida; order Asparagales; family Iridaceae; genus Iris; species Iris macrosiphon. The sequence goes on along the minus strand of JAYESA010000005.1, from coordinate 114,030,743 downwards.
ACAAGTTCAAGCACATAATTCATCATACAAATTCATCGTAAGATGCTCGCCCCAATTCCTAAGGTCAAACCATTATTTATTTGTACAAGATATTCTACCCAAGCTTATTTTACTCAGCTTTCTAAACATCGAGCATAGATTATCCTACTCATATTAACATGTTTATTGCACGAGGTTTGAGTCTGTTTAGTCAAATCCATGGTACACCCAAGATGCATGACAAGCTTAGCAATTTGCATAGTATATCTCCTCAAACATGTTTTGATAAAATTTATATATCTATTCTACATCTAGATCACCAAGCCATGATTCAATTCTAAATCTTTGATTATAACTCCAAGTCATCCAACAAACTTCATGTATCCGTTCACGAAACCATCAAGCGTGACTTACTCCAGGTTCTAGACTAACTTATCCCTAAAATACTTTTGATTCACTTGCATTCTCAAATTTGTCTTATCGTGTCAAACCACAAGTCAAGACTATCCATCAGTTGTCATATTTCGGTCTCCCACAAGTTTGATCATCCTTGTTGGACGCGAGATCACCACACCAACGCTCCCGCTGGATAATCATCCTAATCCAAGCGTGACGGATGTACGAGCATAGAGTTACGCTCGCACAAGACAAGAACATCGAACGTTATGGTTATCTTCGAAATGTTCGAGATACCTTATCATTTTACTTTGCTCCATCCAAGATATATATAAAATCTATCAAGTCATGTCCGTTCATGTCATGATCATAATTTGTCTAGCAAAATTGTCCAACTTCAATATTACCGTTTGATCAATTCATAGTCTTACTTCTGGCATTCCTCAAACAACTAATTCAAATCCTCAAGCAAAATCTATCCACTTTTGATATTTTCCATTCATCGAGTTTATTTGAATAATCATCGAGCATGTTCCCATGAGTTCGATTATCCCCGTCGGATGTAAAATTACCTCGCCAGCGCTCCCGCAGGATAATTATTCTCGGCTGAAACTGATTGTCGAGAGTTATCTTTCAAACTAGATTCAAGATCGTTCTTCCAAACTCGAGGTCAAATCCGTTATTGCTTACCTCTTTCATCGAACCACAATATTCATTCTTGGGCTAACTTCTATTCGAGCGATATCCTACTCAAGTTTTAATTCATTTGATTCAATTTGAAATTGCTCGCACGATCCATCAAGTTTCCACCAAGTTTCCTTTGACCAAAATATTGATTCAATTACCTTGAATCCTAATTCTAAATAAGCCTTATCACTTATTCAAGACATACTCAATTGTTCAAACCAACTATCATACGAGATCTATGAATTCATTTGAACATTTCCAAAATGATCCATACACCACTCAGGATTCGAGTCATCCAGTTAATCCTCAATTATTTTTGTATCTATCGCTAGCATATTCACCCAGTCATTTCTTAGAATTTCTGCACGATACCTAAGCATCGCCTGATAAATCTTAGTCTCGTATATATCCTGTTGATAGTTATCCAAGTAAATCATATCTGATTTGAATCTGCCGATATAAAATATCATCCGAGCTATTTTTCAAAATTCAAGCACGATCCTCTATATTCGCCTTAGCGATGACCTGATAATATTTTTATCGAGTTCCATTCTAAGTCTGACTTATCTTTTCCAGAATGATATCTCAATCTCGCTTGCAATTAGCTTGCACCAAAAAGGGTCTTTGGCACGCGATACTTAACACAACTTAGCCGAAAGGCTGTGTGCATAGTAAACCGTTCGAACAATATTCTATATCATACACTAACCAGCTAAAAAATCACGTATAGGTATTCGGGTTCGCACATAACTTGCAAATTTCTAGCACGAGTCTATTTCCACAAAGTCTATCATAGGTTGGGACAACGGTCATCGAATAACTATGCAGTATAAATAATCATATCAATCACATGCAACTTTTGAAATTATTTAGACTCATTGTATAGAATATTCTGTTGGGACATTGAGAGAGAGCATATATACATAACCCACGAAAGAGCTTTCAAAACTGAGAAAATCGATAAGAAGTCCAAAGGTGTAAAGCCATGCTCTGATACCAATATATCATACCCCGATCTCCCGCAAGTAATCGGCCATCCCTGCTAGGTGTGAATCATCACGCCAGCGCTCATGCGGGATGATCTTTTTTATCTGGACATAATTCCACACGAGCGTAAGCTGCGCCCGTGCAAGGCCATGATCCAAACAAGCGGTAAAATAACTAAGCCATAGAGTCGCACAGATAGTCCGAATGCAGCGGAATAAGAAATAAAAAGGCGATTGGTAACAAGTTCACAGAGTTGTCAAAAGTGGAAGCATTTAATAACACAAGTATAGAAGTAAAATAAGCACTTTATTGATATTGAACAAGTATTACAAGCGGTGCTAGACCGAGATTACAAGTCTCTCAATTCCTCTCTCTCTCAAAACAGTAAAAGCGTGCGAAGTAGCTATATTTGTGGAATGATACATAGACGATGTTCCAACGTTATGTCTTGTATATGTTCTTCAGTTTCGGACACAATATTCCAAGGCTCCAGAGAGAACTCCACGCCTTAGCACGCACGAAAGTAATTTCCCTACCGAACGAGGTTCTCTCTCACCCTGCAAGAAATTTTGTATGTTATTGGTACATGAATGCACTAGTGGGGAGGCTTCTCGCCCTCTAAAAAAATCCAAATACGTTATAAAGGTTCTATGCACCATCTATTTAGTTATCTTTCTAGTATTGCCTTAGGATCAGTTTCATGGCATAATAAAAAGCCTAACTCGAGTGGCAGTACGTCGTGCGATATAAGAGTAACACGGCGAGACTTACCAACTTACCATTTATCCTTCCCTTTCTAAGGAAAATTGAGTTAAACCAAGCACGAGTATATATAATAAAATCTATGGCAATAGCATAAGCAAACACAAGTATCATGAGCGAGATTCTGTTTCAGATGCACGAGTTATACGGATACTCGGGTGTGTTACAATAGATGATTCAAGGGTTCAATTATGTATAAGTGTATTATACTCATATCTGTTCAGGTGTTCCAGGATGTGATACAATGTCTCGCATGCAGATTGTCGCTAAGCATGTGGACTTATCTATATGAATAAGAGGGTCGCTGATGCTACAAGCCATTTGGATGAGTCTCTTGAAGGAGATGGATATAACGTTAAAAACTCGAGGCGCACATCATACTTCTGGAACAGGAGAGACCCAAACTTTTTTGATGGTGATGGTGTAGTGCTAAAAACTTGAGGCACAAACACATTCCCGCTAAAGCTCGAGGAGTCCCTATATGATTTCTCCCAGGCCGACCCGATTTTGGTGCCCCGGCGATTATTCGAGAAATCCATGATACCTCGTGCACGAGTTATCCACGACCATACAAGTCTTAGATTTCAGATTCACGGGATTCATGATATGACATGTTAATTCTTGATTCACTTAGCCATTGGATGATGCGTAGTCTCTAGGGAGGAGATAGGTGTAGCAATAAGGGCGCATACACCATCTCTCCCGCTCGAGAGAGACTACCAAGGATCCGAATACTTGAATGAGTCTTGCTCCATGAACTATGATTCTTATTTTACTTGACATGATATAATCCCCTGGTTCGGGAATTGCCTTGGCGACCTAACGGTCCCGGATACTTTCAGGTTTATACTTGCACGGAATGACTATTAGATAGTCTTTCTGTGAATAGATGAATGCAAGGCAAGATAGTGTTACTTGATTGTGGCATAAATTTATGTGACAATCATTAAAATGAGGCAACGAGTAAAAACTATAATGTAAACAGGCAAACATGTATTTATATGAAATATAAGCATTTACGTTAGCACGGTCTATGGTGTAGTGCGAGGAGTGAAGCCGTACAGGAACATATAGGGCGTGTAATGTAAACAAGTAAAGCAGTGCACTACAAAGAGTATATGATGATCTACTCGAGGCATAGTGGGGTCTACTTGCATGAAGCTAAGGTAGCATGCGAGGGTCCAAGTTATAAGCCAAGTTTTATTTCCGTGTTCTAACACAAGCAATACAAGATGGGATTATTTTCTTAGCTAGGTGAGTTGTATTCTTTATTAGCATGCAAGGGGTGATTCACCTATCGACTAGCATGTATCGTCCATATTTTATGTGTGCTGGCTAAGCAAAGACAAGTTTATCGTAGCCACCTAGCTTAGCGATAATTTGCCTCGGTCGAGTGATACTCCGAGCGAGCCTTTGAAAGTCTAAGTCTGAACTCCTGAAGGGCCAAGTCTAAAATCCTTTGCCTCAAACGAGTCTTCTCGCTAAGAAAAGCGGGTGAGGTTATTGCACTTGCGCCATTTGAATTGGCTGTCCGCTTGAACGAAACGGGTCATTACAAGTACATCTCTCTATTAATTTTTAGTCATGATAGTATATATATCACATATTATAGAACTATTTACTTGATTTTGACACATTGGCTACATGGACTGGTACTAAATTGATCCTATCATGGGATGTTATCCCCTACCGTGTTCAGCAGGTACTCCTTCCCATGTATTTCATCGTGTGTATCGGGTATTAATTATCGTGTACTTCGTGTTCACACACTGCTCATATTCAGTGTGCTAATATTCATGTTCGTAACATGTCATGATTGGATCCATGAGTATTGGTTGGGGACGGGGGAGTAGGAGTTGGTTATGTGATCAAGCCCAAGTGTATTCGTGCACATATTGATTACATGTCACACGTGTAATCGAGTTACCATATTGTTTTTGTGTTCAACCCAAACCGATCACATAACGAACTTATACTGTATGGCACTTTATGTTACCCTCACTTTTTCAGCTAGGGGTAGTTTGGTAATTTGACATAGGCATTTAATTTTAGGAATATAATATTGAATATTAGTATGATTATTGTATTTATTATTTGATTATGTTGAGCTATAAATTATTTGTGACTTACATTAATTATTTAGTTAAGAGACTTGTGTTATTTATTTTAGTTAGAGAGACTAGTCCAATATTTAGACTTGACACATATGGAACCATTTAGACTTGTCATGACAAATAGTGAACCCAACTTAGACCCATGCCCATTAGTCATTTCCACTCACTAATTAAGGAGAATTAGTTTAATTATAATTAGTTAGAGGCTTCCAAAAATATCCACTCTTAATTATTTCTTATAATTCACCATATAGGGGTAACTTGGACCTTTTTAAGCTACTTCGGGAAGGAGAGAAGAGTCCGGCCACTATTAGAGGGGGTTCTTCTCTCTCTCTCCTCATTTGCATTCATCTTTGATCCAAAATTCTAGATCCCCAATTTTCTATATTTATTCCATCAATTTACCTTTTAATTTACCTCTATTTCCCTCTCAAATTCATCACTCTTGGAGCTTAGAAGCTTGGAGAAGCAAGGAGCACAAGGAGTAGGAGAACGTGTCCAATTGTATTTTTATTGAGAATCTATTGTCCAAATAATAATTCCTAAATTTTCTTTTCATTATAGCTTTTAATCATGCATTTGACCATTAGGAATGAACCCATGGCATAGGTCTACCTATAGGAACAATTTTTAGCTAATTGGCTATGTATTGTGAGTTTTATGTGGTATTTGGTGTGCATATTGGGAGAATTATGAGATTGACACATCAATATTGTGTCATGAGACCAATTAGATCTAATTAGACTTAGATCGGGGTTATGGGACTAAGTATGTGTCCATAAATGGGTACGTGTAGGCCGTATCATGGTATTTTGTGATACAGTACGATACGTGGCCCAATTTTGGGTGTTTTGCATAATTCACTTCAATTTCTATTATAGCAAGTTATATTGGTTATATATATAGATGTTATATATGTGTAGGATTAATTAATTATAAAGAAATTATGATTTTGGATTCTCAATTGAGTGTGTATCATAGTGTACTAGAGATTGCCCATATAGTGTTCGGTTGAATGACTAGGAGTGTGTGTTGTGTTATATATAATAGTAATAGTATTATTGTTAGTATAAGATTAAGTGTAGAGTATCTGTTGTATGGCATGAGAGTAATGGCTTAGGAGGTATTGTGGGTGTATATGGTGGAAGGTGTGTCGGGTTAGTATAGTAGTATGGTGTTTAGTGTGAATGCCATTGGTGTGTGTTTGTGATGTTAGAATGTGAAAAGAAAGTGAGGGCACTATTGTACATTATTGCACTGTCATGTGTAAATTGTGAGTGGTGTATTTCAGTCCATTAGAGCAGTCTTCACACCATCGATTGGTGAAGTCTGCAGTTGGATCTGCAGGTCGAGTACTGCACAATGCTGTTGTGTGCAGCATGGGGTTAGAGATCGAAGAGTGTTGGTATAATTTCAGCATAAGTGAGAGGAGGGTAGTAGCAACAATTGGAATAAGAAAACTCCTATGACAGAGGTATTGGGGAAGTAATATTAGGATCTAAGCTGAGTATAATAGTGTATCGGAGAGGAGTGTTCAATAGGAAATACATTAGTTGGGTAATGAAGTACTAAGGTATGGTGAGGGAAATCACTGATACTAAAGTATCAATTGTAGCTGATACTTGAATAATTTTCATCCTAAATATGATATTTATTGAAGTGCAGGTGGGAGTGTATATCAACATTACTTGGGTATTAAATGCAGCACTAGCAGTGCATGTGGTCGGGTTGAATTGATATGAGTTGAGAAGTTGATACAAGCATTGTATTAGGGTACAAATCTGGATTGAGGGGAACTTGAGATAGTAGTTGCAGCCACATGTTGCTATGAAAACATATGTCCATCAAGGGGATGGGGGAAACTGGGAGGGTGCATCAGGCTCAATTGCCTATGCACTTGGAGTATCAGGTATTACTTAGTAACTGTGATGTGTATCACAGTTGGATTTGCAGGTAAGTGGTAGGTGTATCAGGTTTAAGAAGCATGTATCAGTCGAGTAATAATGAGTATTTATCAGCAGCAGTAGGTGCTTTAGCTGTGCAATAGAGGAGTGATAGGGTGACCCGGGTTTATATATACGCATATGTTAGATGTTGTTTAAGATTGAGATATCTGTTAGAGTACTAGAGTTAGTAGATAGGTTAGCACTAGCTAGCCGCTAGTATTATCTATTAATTAATATTTGATAGTTATATGTATTTATGATAAGGAGTTGATATCAGTTTAAGTCGGTTCTCAGCTTGGAAGTTAATATAGTGTCAGTTGGGATGTCAGTAGTATATATGCATGTACTAGCTATCCGTTAACTTAAAGTTAGTATAAGACCTTGGTATCCTAGTATATTAGTGTAGTAGTCGGTGTATGTTAGATTTAGTTAGTAATAACTAAAGTATTAGTTATAATCTATGGTAATAACCTAGTGTAGCTAGTACAAGCTAGTTAGTGACTAGAATAGGCTAATTAGTTTAGTTTGATCTAATATTATGATGTAGATACTGGATAATTTAAGCTAGTGAGCTAATACCCTCAAGTATAGACTTAGAAATCTAAGGATGACTTGGAATCATCTATTTTAGACCCAAAATCAGGATATTGACCTAGTATGGACTAGTTTGACCTTAAAAGTCAACCCTTGACCCAGTATCACCCAATGACCACTAGTATGGACTAGTAATCACCCTAAATATTTCTTATGGACATAGGAGCATGTATCATTTTAACATATTTCTCATTTATTATGCCCATTTACCATAATATTTCCTAAATATGAGTGTGTGACACCAGCTTGGGCATCGAAAGACACAATTTGCTCAGGACCAGAGGCGAGTATATTTCTCTGTTAGTTTTAATTTTATAGTAGTGTATATATCACATATTTTAGGACTGTATACTTGATTCCGATACAGTGGTTTCACGGACTGGTACTATATGGATCCTGTCAGAAGATGTTATCCCTTACCGTGTTCAGCGGGTACTCCTTTACATGTATTTTATCGTGTGTATTGGGTATTGATTTTAGTGTACTTCATGTTCACACACTGCTTGTGTTCAGTGTGCCCATATTCATGTTCGTAACATATCGTGATTAGATCCACAAGTATTGGTTGGGGACGAGGGAGTAGTAGTTGTTTATGTGATCAAGTCCAAGTGTATTCGTGTACATATCGATTACATATCGCACGTGTAATCAAGTTACCATATTGTATTCATGTTCAACCCAAACCGATCACATAATAAACTTGTACTCTATGGCACATTAGTTAGTTTTATCTTTTCCATTTAATTGTAGTTATTCTATTGCTTGTTCTTTATTCCAGTACATTATCGCTTCACTCTATTTCTAATGGTTAGTTATCTTGTATTCTTTTATATTATCTGTTATATATGCTCGATTATGTTTTTGGAACTGCTTTAAGAGGTATATACTTTGCTCCAATCCTGACTGGATATTTTTTTCAGATAATTGGCTTTTCGACCAGTATCCCACCTACTACGGGCTGCAGGGCGATGTACCATTAGAGGATACCCCTTTAGAGCATGAGGACTTAGTACCAGAGCATGAGGAGGCTCAGACTCATTGTTTAGACTTGTTTTAGACTTTATTGAGGTTATTGACATGTATATATATTATTTCATCTTGTGGATGTATTGTGACTCTTTACTTCGTTATTCTATCTCATGCTTTATCTTCCTTAGTTTGCATTATGATTGAGTATAATTTATCATTATCATATACCATATTATTCCTCCGTTTGGAGTTAAGATGACATTGATAGGTACCTTATAGATATGGTGTGTGATGTTAGATTGTATGTTTGACCCAGACATCGTTCTACCACTGTGCTACGGCGTAGGCTGGGCGTTGCTCACTACTCGTGCCGTTATTTCGGGTGCGGGTCATGACACTTTATCCAGTTTATCTATTTTTATTACTTGTAGTTATTCCATATTGCATGTTCTTTCATTCCAATACTTCACATGTTTACTCTAGTTTATTTCTATTTTTTATTGCTAGTTATCTTGTATTCTTTTTTGTTACCTGTCATAAATGCTCTACCAAGTATTTAAAACTGCTTTCAGAGTTTGTACTTTGTTCCAATCCTGATTGGATATATTTTTCAGATGGTTGACTTGTGGAGCAGTGTCTCACTTATTACAGGCCGTAGGATGGTGAACTATCAGAGGATACAACCCTAGAGAAGGAGAACCTAGTGCCAGTGACAGAGGAGGCCTAGTTATATGTTTTTGGATATTGTATTAGTCTTATTTCTAGACTCATGGCTTGTATATATTATTTTGGGAGTGGCTATGTCTAGACTTATGGATTTGGACTTGTGGATGTATTGTGACTCTTATTTTTCTCTATTTTATTCCATATCGTGCTTTCATCATCCTTTAGTTTTATATTATGATTGAGTATTGTTTACCATTTTCATATACCATATTGTTCCTCCTTTTGGAGTTGAGGTAGCATACAAGGTACCATTTTTATATTGTGTGAGATGTGTAGATAGATATTGATCCAGACAACGTTCTACCACCGATACTGTGGCGTATGCTGGGCTTTGTTTACTACTCGTGCCCTTATTCCAGGTGCGGGTTGTGACATATTTTTAGTGCTAGTCTATACAGGACAAGAGTCATAATTAGTGCGATATTGTAGTAGTGCTCAGACTTAGAGTACTACTACGAGCCTGCTATAGGATATAGAATATATGATGAGAGTATACTCATTCACAACTAGGAAACACTTCCAAATATTTACTTTTGCCATCCTTATCTATCTGAATGCTTCCTTTATTTTGAATAATTATGTCCTTCTTTGATGATATCTTATCTTACTCAATATTGATTTCTTTATTTCAATCTATCTTCAGGATGCCATCGAAGACTCGATCCCAGTGCACTGGCGCAACTTCAGCGTGGTCGGTTACTTCACCTACTCCGAGGAGGGCAGCAGCAGCCACTGCTCCACCAGTTTTAGCTCAGAGGGCCACTTCACTGGTTCAGGTGGGCACTTTTGCAGCAGCTTTCAAGGGTGCTCCACCTCCAGTCCATAGGGCAGTGCTTACAGCTTCACAGAGGATCGTGCCTACAGCTTCAGAGAAGCTACCACCTCCACCACCAGCAGTTGATCCGACACAGGTGTTTGCACTTTTTCAGTAGATGATGGAGGCACAACAGGCCCAGGTAGAGGCTCAACAGCGCCAATCAGAGGTTATGAGATAGGGTACTGAGATTGCCTACCAGCTTGCACTCGCCGCAGTCGAGAGAGTTGCCTTGGCCAAGCCACAGGTAGCTCCACCTCCTCAGCCCACCCCATAGCAGCCAAGGTTGGGGACTATCATAGACTTCAAGAGGATGGGGCCAAAGAACTTTAAAGGCACATAGGGGATTATTTATGCTAATGATGGGATCAAAGATATTGAAAGAAAACTGCAGCTGGCGCAGATTCCAGATAGCTTGCAGGTGGAGGCGGCAGAGAGCATGATGTTTGACATAGTATTGACTTAGTTCAGGATGGACCCAAGGATCTCAGTATCGGAACTTACTTGGGAAACTTTTAAGCAGCTTGTCAAGGAAATGTTCTTTTCGGATGTGGCTCTGACATCTCTAGAGAGCCAGTTTTAGTACCTCGTCCAGGGGAGCATGATAGTGGACGGGTATTCAATGGAGTATTATAAATTAGGCCGGTTTATGGAGGGACAAAATCCAGGGAGAAGGCCCAAAAGTTCATAAAAGGTCTGAACAGGAAGATCAAATCCCTTACAAGCGGATATCGTACCACTATATTTAAGGAGATCCTAGCACATGCACAACTAGCAGAGGATGATTTGGAGCTTGGATCCAAGAGGATGAGGGATCCCTCAGGAGCTAGCAGTAGTGCGAGCCCAGCAAAGTGGCCTCATTTCCAGCAACATTATCAGACACACTTCCAGCTACCGAGAAAGCAGTTCCCTGCACCAGCTAGAGCGCCAGTACTGTAGGCGCACCTGATTTAAAGGCCACCTCAGCCAGCTACTCCTTGCCTATTTTGTAAGAAGTCATGACATGGATGGGATGTGTGCAGGATGAGAATGGGCCAGTATTTATTTTGCGGATCATGAGACCACCAGTTTAGGGCTTGTCCTAAGGCTCCAGCTTATCCATCTCAGTGCGGGACCCAGGCACAGAGAGAACCCGTGAGACCACCAGCAGGACAACAGCGAGGACCTCCATTGCCGACATAACAACAGAGGTTCGTACAACACAAATACTACTAGCCGCAGAGAGGTGCGCAGCAGGGGCGAGCTTTCGCCTTGACCATCGAGGATGAGGAGCCAATTGGTGATGTCATCTCAGGTTCAGTCTATCTTACTTTTTTCTAGCTCATATTTTATTTAATTTTGGTGCTTCATATAGTTTCGTATCTGTATCTTTTGCCTTGAACCATCATCTTGAGACTGAACCATTGGCAAGGATTTGCAAGATCATGACCGGGGGTGGCATTATCCTGGTCAGTGATGTTTCCTACGATCATAAAGTTTTTTGGGAGGCCAAGTGTTGAGCGTGTCTACTCGTAATACCACTTCTGAGCTACGACATAGTACTCGGGATGGATTGGTTGACTAGGCACCATGCTAGTATCGATTATCGTGGAGACAGAGTTTTATTTTAGACACCAGGAGAGCCAGAGTTTGAGTTCATCAGAGGAGCAGCAAAGCAGAGCGAGGGAGACTTCTGTCGAGCTATAGTAGAAAAGAAGGAGCTGCCAAATCCGTTGATCACATAGTATATAGACGTCTTTCCGAAGGAGTTATCGGGGTTGCCACCAGACAGAGATATGGAGTTCTCTATAGACTTAGTGCCAGGCGCAAAGCTAATTTTACAGTATATCTATAGGATGAACAACAGTGAACTGGTAGAGTTGAAGAAGCAGGTGGATGCGTTGCTGGACAAGGGCTTCATCCGCTCCAGTTCATCACCATGGGGTACTCCGGTATTATTTGTACCGAAGAAGGATGGGTCGGTACGTATATGTATCGACTACAGGGATCTCAACAACCTCACTATCAAAAATAAATACCTTTTGCCGTGGATTGACAATCTGTTTGATCAATTGATCAGAGCGAAGGTATTCTCGAAGATAGACTTGAGCTTAGGGTACCATCAGATGAAAGTGAAAAAGGAAGATATTTTGAAGATAGCTTTTAGGACTCGTTATGGGTATTGTGAGTTCTTGGTGATGCTATTTGGGTTGACCAATGCCCCAGCGATATTCATAAATCTGATGAATAAGGTGTTTCATCAATACCTAGATCAGTTTGTTGTGGTCTTCATTGAAGATATATTGATATATTCAAAGACCCCGGAGGAGCATGAGAAGCACCTGAGAATAGTTCTGGAGACCCTCAGGAAGGAGAAGCTGTATGTCAAGCTTTCAAAGTGTAAGTTCTTCCTTGATAAGGTTGAATTCCTCGGACATATGATTATAGCAGACGGGATCTCAGTAGACCCGAAGAAGATTTCAGCAGTTAAGTCCTGGTCTACCCCGAGTTTAGTGACAGAGCTCAGGAGTTTTCTTGGATTGGCAGGCTATTACCAGATATTTGTTCAAGAATTTTCCAAGATTTCAGAGCCGATGACTAGGCTGATCAGGAAGGACGTGGAGTTCATCTGGACTGAGGAGTGTCAGGCCACTTTTGAGGAGCTAAAGAAGAGGTTGACTACAGCTCAAGCGTTGATATTGCCATCGGAGACAGGAGGATTTTCCATATAAAGTAATGCTTTGGGTATGGGTTTAGGATGTGTGTTACAGCAGAACATGAAGGTTATTGCCTATACTTCTAGGCAATTATGCCCTCATGAGAAAAATTACCCTACCCATGATTTGGATTTGGCAGCAGTCAATTTTGCTCTAAAGCTGTTGAAATACTACTTGTACGGAGAGCGTGTGGAGATATTTATAAACCACAAGAGCTTGAAGTATGTGTTTATATAAAAAGAGCTCAACATGAGGCATCAATGATGGTTGGAGTTGATAAAGGACTTCGATATTTTTTGGTAGTACCATCTAGGGAAGGCCAATATAGTCGCTGATGCCTTGAGCAGGTACCAATGGCTATGTACTTGACGAGGGACATATATTTATTAGCCGATCTTGATAGTTTGGGTATTGAGGTACTAGTTCCTGGTGTTACGACACATATGTGGGGACTTCAGGTACAATCAGAGTTGATAGATCGGATCAGAGCCGCACAGTTAGAGGATTAGTCTCTGAGGAGCATCAAAGCATAAGTTCGGATGGGATTGGCGGAGGACTTCATTATTATAGAGGATGGATTATTGCAGCACGGTACCAGCTTATGTGAGCCGAGTGGAGCATTACATGAGGATCTTCTTCAGGAGGTGCATTAATCTCAGTACTCTATGCATCCAGGTGCCAACAAGATGTACAGAGACATGAGATAGCATGTTTGGTGGTATGGTATGAAGCGGGCGGTGGCGAGCTTACTATCCAGATGTCTAGTATGCCAGTAGGTAAAGGCGATAATATAGAGGCCAGGTAGATTGCTTCCGCCTTTACCCATTCCAGAGTAGAAGTGGGTGCATGGGATGATGGATTTTGTCAGGGCTTCCGTGTTCTCTAGGAGGAAAAGACGCGATTTAGGTCATCGTAGACAGGTTGACCAAATTGGCCGACTTATTGCCATTCAAAGTGGGTACATATACGGAGAAGATTACGAAGATGTATGTGCGAAAGAATGTCAGATTGCATGGAGTTTCTATGAGCATAGTCTCAGATCAGGATAGCCATTTCACATCCTACTTCTAGAGGAGTTTGCAGCCTATCTTGGGCACCCAGCTCAAGTTTAGTACCGTATATCACCCTCAGACCGACGGGTAGACGGAGAGGACTATCCAGACTCTCGAGAATATGCTACGCACCTGTGTTTTAGATTTTGGAGGTTCTTGGTAGGATCACTTTTACTTGGTAGAGTTTGCTTATAACAACAGCTTCTAGGCCAGTATAGAGATGCCACCATTTGAGGCATTGTATGGACGGAGATGTCGTACTCCATTATCATAGGATAATATTGGTGAAAGAGCCTTATTGGGACCGGAGATGGTCGTTGATGCAGCTGAGAAGGTGAAGCTTATCAGGGATAGACTTCGGTTAACGCAGGACAGACAGCGACATTGGGCCGATAGCCACCGAAGACCTTTGGAGTTTGAGGTATGGGTTTTGTTTTATATTGCTTGTGAATGCTTGTTTTAGTCGGAGTGCTAAGGCTGTATTTTGTTCTAGGTTGGCAATCTGGTGTTCTTGAGGATTTTTCTGATACGGGACAAGATTCGCTTTGGTGTGGGCGAAAAGCTTAGTCCATGGTATATCGGACACTTCAGTATTCTCGAGAGGGTCGGTGCAGTAGCTTACAGACTAGACTTGCCGCCTGCACTAGAGGGAGTACACAATATGTTCCACATGTCGCAGCTGAGATGGTATGTGGAAGATCCTAGCCATTTATTGGATCACTCAGAGATTGAGGTTGGTCTGACTCTCAGCTACCCAGAGCATCCCGTGGAGATTCTTGATTGTAGAAAGAATGTGCTGCAGAACCAGACGATTCCCTTGGTACGCATTGCGTGGAGGCATCACTCTCCAGGGGAGTCTACCTGGGAGCGAGAAGCTGAGATGCGTGAGCGATATCCTTATCTATTTGAGCCTTGTTGTATAATTCTTGCTTGCTTTTTATGATTACTTATTGTAGTTGGTTTCTTCCTTAAATTTCGAGGACAAAATTTTTCTAAGGTAGGTAGAATTGTCACCCTCACTTTTCCAAATAGGGATAATTTAGTAATTTGGCCTAGCTATTTTATTTTTAAAAATTATATTTAATTAGTGTGCGATATATATTTATTTGTGCTTATATTATTTATTTATAGTTAGCGGGCTACCATATTAAGTAAACTTGATATTAGTGAACCCAATTAGACTTGTCATGACAACTTGTTAGCCCAACATGGACTAGGCCCATTAGACCATTTTTATCTAATTAATTAGGAGGATTAGACTAATTTGCATTAGTGTAAAAACTTTCTAAAATATTCGTCCTTAATTATTTCATATAATTTACCATGTAGGGGCAACTTGGACATTTGGAGGTGACTTGGAGAAGGGGAAGGGGGCCGACCACTATAGAGAGGCTCTCATCTCTCTCTCCTATTCATTTGCATTCATTTTAGATCCCTAAAATTCATAGATCCCCAATTCACTCATTCCTCCATCAATTCACCCTTATTTCACTCATATATCCCTCAATTGAAGAGCATTGGAGCTTGGAGTTGTAAGAAACATTGGAAGAGGAGCCTGTGGTGTTACTACTGTATTTTCTAGAAAAGGGTATTTTGGTCATTTTATAATAAATTAAATATTGTGCATGTTAAATATTTATTTATTATATTATTTATTTATTTATTATTAGCATATTAGATTTATTTTTGGACTTGTGTTAGTGGACCTAACTAGTTTAGTTTAGACTCATGGACCAACATGTATTAATTGTTAGAATTGAGCCCAACTAGAAAGCCCATTAACTAGGAGGATGATTAAATTAATTAACCCATTAGACGAGAAGCTTCCCTCCTTAATTAATTTTTTTATGAGAGGCCCCAAGGGGTATTTTAGACTTTATATAGTAGCTTGAGGGAGGAGGCAAGTGAGGCCTATATAAAGGGGATAAAAACTTTTTCTCTCTTCATTTTTCATTCCAAATCTAGATCTAGAATTTTCCTCAACCAAATCTCTACCAAATTTTCACCCAATTACTTTCCAAATCACCATTGGAGACTAGAAGATCAAGAATCTAGAAAGAGAAAGCAAGGATCTACAAAGAGGAGCAAGGATCTACAAGTTGGAAGCTAATTTTACCAATTTTGGAGGTTTTATTGTAAATCCATCTCCCAATAGGTATAATTCAGTTTTTTCCCTTAAAATAACTTCTAAATCTGAGATTTAATCATGAATAATCAACCCATATGTATGTACTACCCATAGGATTTGGTTTTGTGTTCATAGGAGACCTATGGAGAAAGTTATGTTGCTTTTTGTGTCAATTTTGGGGGAATTCCGAAAATAACTTTTGTTGTGTGTGTCAATTGATCCTATAGATCAATTTGGCATATGTTTATGTGTTTGGGGCTAGTATCGTGTCCACAATTGGGTACGTGTAGGTCGTATCCCAACAATTTGGTGATACGTGTTGTTTTGGGGGTTTTTCCTCCGACACGGGACCTTTGAGCATGTCGTATTTTGACACGGACACATAGATCTACATTTGACACTTTGTTTTGTTCATAAATATTATATGTGATTTGTTTGTGTCCTTCGGGATGCAATTGGATGTGTGGTGGACTCGTGTCGCATGCGTATCCTAGATCTAGTGGGATACGGTGTGATACTCTCCAATTGTTGTGTGTTTATGTGTAGATCTAATTAATTGTGCTTTAATTCTTGAATTATAATTGTGTATGTATCTATATATATTATATATGTATTATGTATATTTATTATAGTGTTTATTGTATCATAGATCTATGTATTATATATGTATTAATAGAATATATATTATGTAGCTTTCTTCTACATGCATTAATATATATGTTATAATATATGTTAGAGATGTAAATATATGTATATGTTTTATATAATATATGTGTATGTTTAATTAAGTAATTAGATTATTTATATATGATTATTTATATATATATATGTATGTAGATATATATTTATAAGTGGTAGCATATGTATATATAATATAGTAGATATATTTATATGTGGTTATATATATAGTTATATTATATATTGTTATATATTTATATTATTATATAATTATATATATGTATACATATATGTATAGTAATATATACATATTACTATATGTGTGTGTGTATGTTACTATATGGTATTTTATACAATTTACTATGTATAAGTGTATGTATAGTTATATATGTATTTATATATATATTGTATATATATATACATATTTTTTGAGCGACAACAATGAGCCAGAAGTGTCGCAACAGCAGCAACAAATGCAAATAATAGCAGCTTTTCAGCGACAGCAGTCAGCGACAGTTGCAGAAAACTGTCGCTGAAACAACAGTGTATCAGCAGAGTATCAGAAGCTTCAGCGACAGTTTTTAGTGACAGTGCAGGAAACTGTCACAAAAACTATAGTATATCTATATACACAGCAGCTTTCTGTGACAGTGGACAGGATATTTAGTGACAGTTTGGCAGTTTATAATATATTAGATATTAATATATATATAGATATATATGTATATATATGTGGTAATTAATATATATATAAATATGTTCCTAATTGCTATTTGTATTATAGTATACTATATATGTATATATTTAGTTGTAGCATATAAATTTATTAGAATAGTTAGTATATTTTAGTTATCAATTATTATGAGTATCTTTTATATATTATATATTTGTAGGTATGTATGTACGTATATATGTATTAATAGTTAGTGTGTAGTTGATAGTTAGTATTATTCTATTAGTATATACTAGAGTTATATTAGATTGATATATGTAATTATTGATGGGTAGTTAGTATATATATGAGATTTTGGCAATTACCTTGAGATATCAAGGTAAGTATCAAGATATACCAAGGTATGAGTAGTAGGTATTGGCATAAGTAATAGGATAGTTGTAAACTAATTATGGGTTGGTATTAAGGTGACTAAAATAAGGTATATAGAATTATATAGATATTAAATGCATAATAGTTTATAATTATTGTTGGGTAGTTAGTATAAATAAGGTTTTGAATTTACCTTGAGATGCCAAGGTAAGTATCAAGGTATTGGAGGATAATCAAGGTATTGGGTTTGGATATCAAGATAGAGGTTTAGTATTGCGATACCAAGTTGGTTCGAAACCAAGGTATCCATTTAGCATTTGTAATTAGGATTTTATATATATAATATTGTTTGATATTTACATATGTGTTATATTTATCCCTTGTTTGCGTATCCTGAGATACGGTATCTTAGTATCCTAAGATTTAGTTTGTATGGCCTAGATTCATAGTGTGTGAGCCCAATATCTTTGAGTTAGACTCATGCAACATAGAAATAGGTAGTTGACCATAATTTGACTATAGTTGACCATAGTTGACTTCGAGTTGACCTAGTTTGACTTTTGACTTAGAAATGACTTTATGACCTAGAAAGTTGACTAGTTTAATTTATTTCTCTTCCCAAAAACTTGTATTAATACAATATTTCATATATAGGTCTGTGACACCAGTTCGGACATCATTTTTTATCATTTGCTCTGGACCACAGGCGAGTACATTCTCTGATAGTTTTTATTATTTGATTATCAATATAATTCAAGTATTTAGAAATGTTACTTATGATTCTTGACACGATGGTACATGGATTGATATTGTTATTGGATCGTTAGTCATGGGATATTACCTTGATTATGGAGATGGTATTAGATACTGTCCTTGTTGGTATTGGATAACATTGAATATTGTAGATTAAATATTGGATACATTGGCTAGTGACGTGTCATGATTCGATCCATCATATCAGTCGGGGCGGGGGAAATACCAATTAAATATGTGATCAAAAAACTATCGGCTAGTAGTGTAATCATTGGCTACTAACTAACCATGCAATTCACGTATGGTTGAGTTAGCTCCTTAGTGTAATCATTGAATCTCCCAGGCCGATCACATATTTAGTTAGTATCTCAAATCACATAGTTATTGTAGAGTCCATTATTCAGTTCATTGATTACCTTGTTCTATTCTGACATTATAGTTCATTCCTTTATTCTTGTACGTATTGATTATATTCTGTTGTTAGTATTGCCTATTCTCTCATTGTTGTTGATTATCAGTTATATCCTCATCGTAGATAGCATCTTCTATTCTACTTCTTTATAGTTTTTGTCAATTAATTGGAACTGCTATTGGGTTGTACTTCGCTCCATTCCTGACTGGAAAACATTTTTCAGAGGATCCAGAAGATTGGTGTCCGACATACTACGGACCTCAGCCTATTGATGGTGCAGACTTGGACCCACTAGTTCTGGAGTGACTGTTGAGAGATTTAGCCGGCTTCACTAGTTAGCATAGTTAGTTCTCTTTAGTATTTTGGTACCGGATTTGTTTCCGGCATATATTTGTGTTTGGATATTATTTCTATTTGTTGTTGTTATATTTTTAACTGCTTAGTTATGTTAGACTTCTGTGATATTTTCTCGTGCCATAGAAATGTGATTGAGTATTGTGTTGAATTAAGTTGATTACTATCTTCTTGGAGTTGAGATATTATTGAAGGTTTATGCTTTATTGTGAGATAATTAGATAGTATAGTTGACCAAGACAGCGTTCTACCGCCGATGCTGCGGCGTAGGCTGGGCGTTGTTCCCGACTTGCATCCCTACACCGGGTGCGGGTCGTGACACGTGGCAAAGAGTTCGTGTCCGGATCGTATCCATTGTACAATTCATTGGGAATCCATCTCCCAATAGGTATAAATTTGAATTTACCTTTATTCTAGCTTCTAAATCATGCATTTGACTCTTAGAAACACCCCAATGGCATAGGGCTACCTATCAGAAGAAGTCCTAGGCTAAATTAGGGTGTATTATGACTTTTACATAGGTGTTTGTGTGTATCTTGGGAGAATTATGATATTGATACATCAAGTGTGTGTTATGAGACCAATTTAGTCTAATTGGACTTAGATTGGGGTTATGATACTAGATACGTGTCCATAATTGGATATGAGTAGGCTGTATCACGATACGATACGATATCGTGTGATACAGAGCTCTATTTTGTGTATTTTTATGCAATTCTCTTTAATTTTTATGGTAGTTAGTTCTAATAGTTATTATTATATGTGATCTATGTGTGGGAATAATTAATAGTGGTGAATTATGATTTTGGACACTTTATTAGGTAGGTATCATAGTGTATTATATTTTATTCACCCTAAGTGCTTGACTAAATGCTTAAGTGGTTCATTTTAGATTTGGTTACCAGTTTTATACATACATATATTTATATCTTAACATATATTTATATGTTAACATATATTTTATTTTTATTTGACTGTGTGGGTGTATCTTTATATTGTACTTAGTATGGAGTGTGTGTATCCTGATATTGAGAGTGCGTCAGTGTTGGAGGTTATACAGACAGTGGCAGCAACCATAACTGCTACAGGTGGGCTTGGTGTGCATATCATTGTAGAGTGCAATGAAGGGGTGGCAGTTATGTTGCCTAGGAATACAAGTATAACTGCAACAACAGTAGGAGTATGGGGTAAACCCAGGAACAAGTAAGGAGTTACAGTAGGTTGCATTCAGCCTGGAGGGGAGGAACTTTGTTTGAACTGGAGGGTTTCAATTTTGAGTTGTAGTTGCACCAGCAATATTAGAAGGTAGTAGCAGTAGCTCCAAAGAAGAGACAAGTATCTGTCTTCAGTTATACATTGGATGCACCAGTTTATGCATTTTTGACATCAGTCCTCATACTGATGAGTATCAGTTATATACTGATATATGTTGGTGACTGAGGGTACAGGTAATAAAGTGTTAGTAGTATTATTGATGTCAGGTAGTTAGTATATACTAGGTAATAGTTAATGTCAGCCATAGGGTAGTGGTGTATTCAGGCCTTTGTATTGGGAATATTACAGTATCAAGTAATATTTGTTATGGGGTTGTCTAATTGTTGGATTATATGGTGGTTGTGTGTGCTAATATAGTGAGGGTTCTTGTGTTAAGTAATGTTATTAGTGTGAGTGTGGGTCAGCTAGAGCTTTTGTGTATTAGTAGCAGTTAATAAGTTAGAGATATATAGGAGTTAGTATTTTGATGTCAGTAAGTTATTTTGTTAAGTTAGTAGGTAGACTAGCTAGTATATTTAGTGTTAACACCTATTATAGCTAATACTCTAAGGTAATACTTAGTATAGCTAGTATTAGCTAAATAATGGTCAATATAGACTACTACCCTTAGTATGGACCTAGTAAGACCTAGAAATGGCCTATAAATTTATATTAGTGCATTCTTTAACTTATTTCTCGTTCATTACACCATTTGACATAATATTTTCTAAATAGGATCGTGTGACACCAGCTTGGGCATCGAGAGACACCTTTTCTCAGGACCCGAGGTGAGTACATCTTTCTGTTAGTTTTTAGTCATGATAGTGTATATATCACATATTCTAGAACTATTTACTTGATTCTGACACATTGGCTACACGGCCTGGTACTAAATGGATCCTATCATGGGATGTTATCTCCTACCGTGTTCAGTGAGTAATCCTTCACATGTATTTTATCATGTGTATCGGGTATTGATTATCGTGTACTTTGTGTTCACATACTGCTCATGTTCAATGGGCTTATATTCGTGTTCATAACGTGTCGTGATTGGATCAATGAGTATTGCTTGGGGACGGGAGAGTAGGAGTTGGTTATGTGATCATGCCCAAGTGTATTCGTGTACATGTCGATTATATATCACACATGTAATCGAGTTACCATATTGTATTCGTATTCAACCCAAATCGATCACATAACGAACTTGTACTCTATGGCACTTTAGCTAGTTTATCAATTTTTATTACTTGTAGTTAATCCATATTGCCTGTTCTTTCATTCCAGTATTTCACATGTTTACTCTACTTCATTTATATTTTTTATTACTAGTTATATTATATTCTTTTCTATTACCTGTTATATATGGTCTACCATATATTTGGAACTGCTTTCAGAGTTTTGTACTTCGCTTCAATCCTGATTGGATATATTTTTAAGATGATTGGCTTGTAGAATATTGGCCAGTTGGAATAACGAACTTGAGACTCCTATGACCATAAATACCACAAGTCAAAAATACTGACCTACATAGGTCACCACTAAAACCTTGTCACGCCCCAGTACCAAAATACAGATAACGGGGGTATGACAGGACTAGCCACACACTACGGAGTATACAGACAACCCATAATATGGTCAATGCTGTAAAATAGACAAGGGGGTTCATATTATAATCAAGTCCCCTAGGGTCACACAGAGCATCTATGTCTAAATTATTCAAATAAAAAGCAGTAAGCACATAACTATTTGCGAGGAAAAGCTTTTGATTATGAAACTTTTGTGTTATAAACTGTTAAAAACTAAAAAAAGATCCTAAACAGGAATCTATGTATAATTAATTATGGGAAAGTATAGCTGTATAGATCGTATCTGCAAACAATCACTTTACTCCTTGGACCACTCGATGATGAAGAAATGCACACGCAGAGGGAAACATAGGGTAGGCTACGAACAACTTGGAGAGTTGAACAACAAGGAAGCTCTGGCACAATGGCACGAGAAGCTTATGTTTCTCTCGCTTTGCTCTTGAATTTCAAAGACTTGAAGATTGCTGCGAACAACTTGGAGAGTTGAACAATAAGAAAGCTCTGGCACAATGGCACGAGAAGGTTCTATTTCTCTCGCTTTGTTCTGGAATTTCAAAGACTTGAGAATTCTAGCCCCCTTTATCTCTCTATCTGTCTGTATGTATGTCTATATATGTTCTCTATATTTATAGAGTTTATGAGCGGTTACGTGAGTGCGCGTACTATGGACAATCAATACAATTTTACCATTATGTGCACACTTTTGTTGGATTAACACCCCATATTATGCATGAGTGGGTGCACAACTTGCTACCTGATTGATACCTAGCTTCCTATACGAGAAAAGCATAGGTTATGGAGGGTACAATTTTATTCTCGTGTATCCATGGTCGTCCCAGTAAAATGTTGTAGTATATGTCAGAGTCAATCATATAACATGTGACTTCAGTACGTAGATCGCCTACCTAAATTTTTAGGCGTATCTTTTCCAATGGTTTACTTCTTCCAATATTGAAGCCTATAATGGTAGTACTGGTAGCAGACATATTGTGCATCGGTATATTCAATCCTCCTAGTAGACTTTTAGGGATGATGCTGAGTGAAAAACCAGGTTCGATGTGAATATGGGTTACCTTAATAGATTCGATGTAACCGCTATAATACATAGGCCTGTCATGCTGATTATTTTTGAGTAACATGTCATCTTGTGTGAAAGTAATGTTAGAAATCTTCTCGATCACACTGTGGCATTGAGGACATGCTAATGGATCTTCATCAGGAGTCTTGAGTTGAGCTAAGCATGAGTCCACATGTATTAGAGTTTCACTCAAAGCTTCATGAGTCTCCTTTAACAAATGAAGTAACTCGAATATGGAGAGTCGGGCTGAGGTATTGGCCAGTTGTGCCAATATGTCAAATTGTAGGACTTTTCAAGTCCTTGGGGTATATTCTTCTTCAGAGATTTTTCGAAGAATACTTCTTTTTGCTTTCCTTTCTCTGCCGTAGAAGGCTTCGAAGGACTAGGTTTGGTTATGACCGGAGCCGCAGGAGTTAACAAAGTAGGAAGAGTGTCAAAGTATCTTCCGGGACAGATTCATAAGTTTTATGATAATCTATGCCGGACCTAGTACCAGTTATGGCTGTTTCATCAAGCATTGGAGAAAGGAGTACCATATTGCAAGAGTTGAGTTTTTTTTTTTCAAGCCCCTTCTTGGGGTGAGTCTGTGGGCTGGTCTAATCGTAGCCCAATCCACTACGGGATTTATTGGACTATCCTCAGAGTTGTAGAGGAATACGTCGTCCCTTGCCAAAGTTCAAACCTTCAGCTTTCTCAAAATCATACCCTATTTTTTGCATCAGGCATACACCTTGTTGGCTGTATTGATAAAATTGGGGGCGATCCTCCCTAAGCACCTGAGTCAAGTTCGATGCTCTAATGGTTATAGAAGGAGAAGGAGGAGGAGGAGAAATTTGTGTAGGAACACCTTCATAAGCACTGAAGATTTGTTGTTCCCTATATAGCAGAACGTTGTCAATCATGGACCATTGTCGGTGCGTCAAGCGAAGATTGTAAGGAGAGCTTGGTGGGGCAATATTCAGATTTTGAAATCTGACATCGATAGATATATTTTCCTGATATTGGTCCTGATCTTTGTCCGAATGAGGATCCGAAAAAATTATATTGCAAGATTTATACTTCTTACCCTTCTTAGATTTTGAGTTGGAAGATGCTGCTCCCTGGTCCTAATCTGACAGCAAATCGGGATGAATCAACATAATCTTGCCGTGATCTCTGGTGAGAGGCACCAATTCCTCTATTTGACTTCTAGGAAATGAGAGATTTACCACTTCCATCGTAGCTCGAGGTATTAAGACGATACCGTTCGGGACTTCTTGTGCTGGAAATTTACCGAATTGAAGTAACACCATATTGGCAGTGACTGTCATTTCTTCATTTTGAAGGGTGATAGCTTTAGAATCTATCAACTAATGTATTTTTCTTTTTAAGACATAATAAGCCTTGGTGGGTAATTTATGAATCAGTTGTATAAGCAGTACTTTGAGTCGTCCATTTTACCAACCTTATTTGGTCGCCTGACTTTAGGCAACCACAGCTTATTGCTTTTTATCAAGCATTCAAAAATTCTGGAGATATCGCTCTTGTCAAAGAAATGTTCTTCCTTAGGCCTGGAAGATTCTGGAGGCTTTTGTGTTGGAGGAGAGGTGGGTTACTTTAACAGAATTAACGCCAAGGCCTCATTTCCTTTGCTATTGTAATTATTCGCACTATTGGAGAGACGCTTCCCTTTCGCATTGGTCTTTTGTAATCCTAAATTGTGTGCCATTTTTGCATTACTTCAGCAGCTTCGGCCCCGATGATGAATGCTGTCCAGTCTTGAAATTAAGTTGGACCTGTCCAAAGCCCTACTATGGAAGTAGGTTCTTCTTGCATGTATCAATGAATGCATAGTCTGAAATACTGGGGGGTAACTTCAGAGTTGCCTGCCTGAAACACTTAACGAATTCACGAGCAAATTTTTTCTCCTTCTGATTAATATTAATGAGTGAAGACATCGTCATATCCATGCCTCCCTCATAGAATCATGAGAGGAAAAGATACTTCATGTCATCAAACGAGGATATGCAGTTATCAGGTAAACTGCGATACCAATTGTAGGTTATGCCTTCCAAGCATCCCACAAATAATCTAGTAAGGAGAGCATCATTTTTTTGCAGATAAGCCATAATCATATTTAGGTAATTAATATATTGGCTCAGTGATGTCCTGCCTTCAAACAAGACTATCGATTGGGGTTTGTATTTAGGAGAGAACGGAGCATTATTACATTTGGGAGGATAAGGCTGTTTCACCCCCCAGCTTATGGAGTTGGTCTTTTTTCTTTAAAATATCAACCTGTGCACGCAACTCTCGGATAGATTCGAGAGGATCTTATGATTGGAGTGGTGCAGTTGACTGATAGGATCCTAGTTGAACAAGAATAATCAGCGGTGGAGATCCACCCCCAATGTTAAGAGGATTAAGAGTTGGTGCTACTGAATCTTGGTTTATGCTCGCTTCTGAATTTGTATTATCCTGCAGAGGTGTTATTCCAGGAGTAGGCTGTGTAGGTATGAATGAAGTCACTTGGACGGGTGCTAGTGTAGCAGCATGTTGGGCTGTCATCATTTGATGCATATTTTGTATCATAGTGTGCATTCCCTTGAGAGCGGCCTCTAGTGAGTTAAGGCATTGTTTAGTAGCTTCTAATGGAGAAGCATCTTATTCCTCATTGATAGTGTAAACGCTAACATCCCTGTGTATGACAGAGGGATTAGTAGAAAGATCCGTATAGTTGGAGTCTACACTGTCAGTTTCAAAATTTAGGGGATTGCTACCCCCAGCCTCGGATTATGAGGAATGGGGATTCTCGGGATGAACGAGCTCCCATATTCGAGAACGAGTATTTTAGTATACTCCTTCAAACGAGTTGAGGATTTGGTCAAATCTTCTTTCGCAGGGTGTTCTTGAAGAACTTATTCTTGATTGTCTCCTACCATGGAGAAGATGCAAGCCATATATGCTGAAGCAAAGTGTGTTTCGTCATCATGCTCCTGGTTGTTAACATGCTTTGTATGTTGAGGCATAAGAGACATAGTGTAAGTCAATCAGTCAAACACAGACCGTTTTGCTGATGCACAATAACATTCGATTATAACTTTATGACAATTGCAATGATGTTTATTAGAAAATATTATTGTAATGTTAGAGGGGCCCCTCTCCTTATGTTTTGTATAATAATCACACGAAAATCAAAAGTGAGTAGAGAAAAGGAGGAAGAGGGCAGACTTTGCCTCTTTACATGAGATATATTAAATCTTTTGTGCATAT
Organism: Iris macrosiphon; assembly: GCA_036927795.1. Lineage (NCBI taxonomy): Eukaryota > Viridiplantae > Streptophyta > Magnoliopsida > Asparagales > Iridaceae > Iris > Iris macrosiphon. The sequence continues at coordinate 114,004,481 of JAYESA010000005.1, read as the reverse complement.
TTTTGGTCTCTTGTGTATAGAATGATGTGCTGGCTTGGTTGGCAAGTGATTCTTCATATCTCGAGTTCTTGCTCTTCAGGAAGGAGATAAAGTTGTCCTTAGCAGTCCTCCTGTGTACACGCGCACAATCTGCATGTTGTGAAGAGATTGGTCCTGCTTGGCGCACTTTTTATGGTGCAGACAAAGTTGGCACAGTTTGTGCATTTAATTTTCCACGAAGGTCTTGGCCTGGCGTACGAGTGGTGCATAATTTTCCCTCCATTGTGCATGTGATCAAGATTTAGGAGAATGACTCTCCCTAACCAATACTTCATTTGTGCGCTGGATGGTTTGGACAACGGTGTCTATGTCTTGCTTGCCTCGCATATTACGACGAATATGTGCGGGTTAAGGATATTGGGTGGGGATCATCATTTGCTTAAAATTACGAGAGTTGTGCGAATTATATCCCTTATTTAATACAAGGGATTCAGAATCTTGGGTGTCAATCACCCTTTGCTTGAGATTGCGCGAAGTGCACGAATTGTATCCCTTGTTAACGCAAGGGAATTGTCCATTGTGTCATTAATCTGAACAGAATTGATAGGGGAACTCTTGTCAATTAGAATTCTCTTTCCCTTGTTGGCAAAAACTTCGGGATATGCATGACGAGGTTTGGGCACCCACACTTTATAAATTTTTCTCAACTTAAGTGCGGATGAGGGGTGGACACTACCCCCAAAATAGAGCATTTCTTCATATGCCTGTTGGTCGAACTTCACGACCAAGGTCTTCTGTATTGAGCCGACAAAAGCAGTGTTGAGTTGAGTTATCACCTTCTCGTCTGAGGAGAAGGAAGTCCCTAGCAAAGTCGCCATCTTTTTTTGCGAGTAAAAGCTTTCAATTATAAAACTTTTGTGTTACAAACTGTTAAAAAGTACAAAAGAAGATCTTAAACAGGAATCTAAGTACAATTGATTCTGAGGAAGTATAGTTGTAGAGATATGATCTGCAAACAATTACTCTACTCTTGAACCACTCGAAGATTAAGAAATGCACACGCAAAGCAAAATGTAGGGAAGGCTACGAACAACTTGGATAGTTGAACAACAAGAAAGCTCTGGCACAATGGCACGAGAAGCTTTTGTTTCTCTCGCTCTGCACTTGAATTTCAAAGACTTGAAGATTGCTACGAACAACTTAGAGAGTTGAACAATAAGAAAGCTATGGCACAATGGCATGAGAAGTTTCTATTTCTCTCACTTTGTTCTAGAATTTCAAAGACTTGAGAATTCTAGCCCCCTTTATCTCTCTATCTGTCTGTATGCATGTCTGTATATGTTCTCTATATTTATAGAGTTTAGGAACGATTACGAGAGTATGCACTCACTATGGAAAGTCAACACTATTTTACCATTGTGCGTGCACTTTTGGTGGATTAATACCCCACTTTCTGCATGAGTGGGTGCACAACTTGCTGCATGCTTAACACATAGCTTCCTATACGAGGAAAGCATATGTCGTGGGAGATTTATTTGTACACCTTTCATAAGAAGTACGACATGTAAGACACACACTCATAACTGCTCACGGTTGGTTAGGATAGTATACGCACTTTAGAAGTCGTCTGGAGACAGGCACATTTTTGAGTGAGTGGCACTACGACGCACTTCTGAGAGAAAATGGCAGTGCTGCGCACTTTTGAAGAAAATGGCACTGATGCACACTTCTGAGGAAAAATGGCACTACCGCACACTTTTGAAAGAGTGACACAGCGACACACTTTTGAAGGAGTGGCACTGCAATGCACTTTTGAGGAAAAATGGCACTGAGGCACACTTTTGAAGAGAATGACACTATGGCTGGGTCGCTAAATGATAACCTGGGTCTGCGTGCCGTATCTTCGCTGTAATGATGACCTCTGACTCTTCGGTTTCTGCCTTTGTCAGCTGTCAGTCTGCTGCATTAAATATTGAAAGAGAGAAGATCATTTGTGTACCATCTTTTGTATCATTGAGAAAGTGTGCCACTTTTCAAATCTTTGCATAGTGCACCATCCTCTGAAATGGATGAAAAGTGCGCCAAAGTAAGAAAATGCGCGTCTGTCTTCTAGAACAAGTATAAAGTACGTCATTCTTCTACTGTTGGGTTTATTTGTAAAAAATTGCGTCATCTATCTGAGGCACACTTTTTATGCTTCTACAAGAACATGTAAGATAAAGCAATAAGGCATCCCAAACGCTTACGAAAATATTTTGGAACTAGCTACGAAAAATGGTAAGCTAGTAGAGTATGAAGAGTACATGACTGAAATCAGCAACAGTCTAAATAGTTATAATCATGTAAGGAAACTAAAGTCTAGATTAGTCCACTAACAAATGCCGGTGGTTAAACGCCTAAAAGTAAACGAATGTACAAATATGAGTGGTAAAGAAGAAACCCACTCAAGTCCCTCATCAACCATCCGTCTGATGCGCGTCATCAATCAAGGGAAGATACGCTTGATCGTCGGGCTCTAGCTCTAAACCTAGCATTGTAAAACCAGTAGGGTTAGACCTAAATAGCAAGTACCATAAAAAAGTAAAAGCGAAGAAACAAAACCCAGATCAAAGCATAAACAATGTATGAGAAAAGAACCATAGGCACATATCCATCATCGAGGCAATAAGATACTCCTACACCAAAACAAGGACAAGGAGTGTCATATCACTCCGAGATAGAATATGTTCTCTGATTTTGGTTAAGCTATAAGTCTCTACGTCGCAGTTTCGGTTCATATCCTATCATAGCACAATAGCCCAACCCCACAACCAAACAAGGACAGGGGTTGGAAGATCACACCATAACCGTCCATGTCCCTAGACTACTAACAGACTAATACAATACACAATCAAATGAGTTAGAGAATTGACCAAATAATGCTATGGCTTACTATGTAAAGTTTGGATTATTCCAGTAGCATAATGCATAATATATGGATCCTCAGATCATGTTATGTTCTAGCGGGGCTATCCAAGCCAATAATAATAATGTATTATATGTACTTTTCCCTAATACGACCACAGTGCTAACGAATTATTTATAACGCACAACACATAGTAGCCAGATACAACACCCCACAAGTATGTATATTACATAATATCCTGTGGATGCCAGCCTTGCATTCCCAAATATCTGAGGGTGGCTATCATACACGATCTCGGGATTCCGTCCCCCCCAATTCTCTACCAATTTCAATCGCCTAATTGACCCTAATATTGAATGGAATCTCATGCCATGGTCACAAGATCATTTCCCCATAAATGTTGTACCTTAGTACGTATATGCAATGTACGAATCCACATTGCTTTGTCTAGATTCATCCAAGCATAATACAACAAATCAACAAATATTCTAACTACGCTAGGGTTACTGACCAATTACCATGTCTGTGCCATAGAAAAATGAGAACGCATAGCACATAGCACTTAGCACATAACACAATAGCGAGATCAAGTGACACATCGATGCATAAGTAAACCAAGTATCACACTTGGTGCGAATAAGTATCAGACGGATACAAGTAGTCGTGTCAGGATACCCAGCCTATTAGTCAGTCACATGAATTCCCCTTATCACATGAAGTCACTTGATTAGGTCAAGTACACATAGTCAGTCCAATAAAGTCCTATATTCTCTTTGTAACACTTAGATCCTGTCAAATGTATGATCGGTGCCTTTATGGCCAAGTTTATCACATAGTCCAAGTTCATCACATAGTCTAATTGTGATTATAGCTTCATTAAAATATCTCGGATACTGGTCACTGTTTATAAAATTATTGGCATTTTAGATCACTTCGCTCTTCGGTACCCACCATTGGGATAGGGTCAAGTCAAGAAGTTGGAATAATCGAAAGAAAATATCAAAACCTAACAAAACCATATTTGAACAATACATGCGAACAAAACATAAAACAAGTCGCACACAAAATACAAAAACCAGACCATCGGTCTAAAAGTACGTAAGATAGAGTCCTCACATACTTTTACACATAGTGATGCATACTTTTGTGCAAGGGAAGATTTCCTACAAAAGCACGCACAAAAAGGATCTTGCTCCTCCTATAAAGTATGGAGGGAGAGGAAAAGCATAAAAAGTACACAAGACAGCAATAGTACACGAAGAAAAAAAGTACGCAAACCGAGAAAAAGCAAGCAAACAGAAAAAATTTGAAAATTGAGGAGAGCACGCAACCCAAGGATCGTACTGAAAGAACTAGGGATCCCTAGGATCGCAGATTGGTGTGCATATCGATCGATAAAATATTAACAGGTTTAATAAGTGATCTAACCATTCAAAGGAGGAAACTAGTGTTCACTAATTATACCTGAAGTGATGAGAGGTAGAAGACAATCTCCAGAAAACTCGATCAACCAGCGACCTCAAGATCTTATGCACGTATTCCTTCCTTGGGTTAAACGTCGTATGGGCTATGATCTTCCAACATTTTTTTCTTCTTGGCTAACCTCTCTTTCTCTCCTTATGTACAAACGAGTTTTGTGAAAGCTGTTCTTTTCTGATGCATTACGATGGCCAGAGAACATAGGATATATATAGGCTACGGTAGGGTCCGTGAGGAGAAATTAGGGTTTGGTCTCCTAACGGATCTGGGTATCCCATGTTTAGCCCAAACGCATAACCCATGCCCATTAACAATAACTCATTCCACTAAAGAGGTATTGTTGCACTACCTTCCTAATCCTAAATTTTTGTCATGGGCTCCTTCTTATTATATGCATGTTCGTCTCCCCATGTTAAGATATCAAATGTCTGTCGATCAATTTAAGTTACTGACAACTATATTGATCGATATCTTTTATCCTTAAGTAGTACCACTCAACTTTATTTATTATGTCGGATATAATCCATCTATAGGGTTTACATGATAATCCTTGTGAGTTCCTTAAAGGGACATTATCAACCCGACATATCGGGACATGGATTCCTCTTATAATCAACATCCAATCATACACAATGCTATTATCGAATTTATAGAGTTTATTGACCCATAATGAATCTTACTCTTTTATGAGTCAAAGTAATGCACACTACATATGTAAGTCTGTTATTATATCCAAATTAAGAGCACAATCATCCATAATAATAGATGTGTTTGTTCACTTATGTAGTCAGTACAAAGAGAACAACCTCAAGTGGTCATGTTCAATACACATAAAGTGTACTAGTTAAAACCTATAGTCAAGATAAACTAATACCATATTACACTACAACTTTACCAATGGTTTCTCCAAATCCATCTAGGTTGGGAACTATTTATATATTATACAAGGAACTATAATATGATCGCTTGTGTGACACCACACACCCTATTATCTATAATATAAAATATCAGACACTTGTATTAACATTATAACAAATACAATATATAAATTTGCCCATATGATTGTCATTCAAAAATAAGGAAATTGAGTTAATACAAAGTGATGCATTTAGTATATAACCCTAACAATCTCTCACTTACACTCAAAGCATTACTTTTTAGTATACTAGTACAAATCGCCCACTTATACTTAAAGCTATGCTGCTACGCATCTGTCTCTCATTCCCTTAACATGACTATCAAAAGTCTTAGCTGGTAAGTTCTTTGTAAAGGGATCAACTAGTTTTCCTGCTGATGCTATCTTGAACGCAACAATTTCTCCTCTCTTTATGAAATTTTATATCAGGTGGTACTTGCGCTCAATATATTTACTTGCCTTATGGGCTCGTGGTTCTTTCGAGTTTGTAACTGCTCCACTATTATTATAATAAGGTGTAATACTATTCGATAAACTAGGTACCACATCTAAGTCCATTAGAAAGTTTTTGAGCCAAATTGCTTCTTTGGCTTCCTCATAGGCTGCCACATACTTGATTTCCATGGTGAAATCAATAATATATTTTTGATTGATGCTCCTCCATAATATGGCTTCACCTCCTAAAGTAAATACATAACCTAAGGTAAATTTCTTGGAATCCCTATCTGACTGAAAATTTGAGTTTGTATACCCCAAGGGTAGTAAACTATCTATATGGTAAACTAGCAGATAATATATAGTCCTTTTTAGGTACTTTAAAATATGCTTTGCAACAGCCTTGTGATCTTGTCATGGGTTAGACTAATATCTGCTAACCATGCCAACAACAAAGCAGATATTTGGTCTCGTATATAGCATTGCATACTAAACTTTCTACTGCTGACGCATAAGGATGCTTTTATGTCCTCTATCTTTTTATGTATTCTCGGACACTGCTCCTTTGATAGAGCAATTCTATGCCTAAATGGTAAGAAACCTTTCTTAGAATTTTGGATACTAAAACGAGTTAGTATAGTATCGATATAGGTAGCTTAGGATAAACCAACATTCATTTCTTGTGATCTCGTAGAACTCTAATCCCAAGGATGTGACCTACCTCTCCCAAGTCATTCATATCAAATTATTTGCATAACCCTATCCTTACATTAGATAACACCTTCACACTATTTCCAATTAGCAAGATGCCATCCACGTAAAGTAATAGGAATACCACTACATTTTTATCATAGTTTTATATACACATGATTCATCCGAACATTGATCAAATCCATAGGATTTTATGACCTGAACAAAATGGATGTTCCAAGAGATCTAGAAGCTTGCTTAAGTACATAAATGGACTTCTTGAGCTTACAAACAAGATGCTCTTGGTCTTTTTTAATGAACCTATCTGGTTGCTTCATATAGATATTTTTGTCAAGACTTTAATTAAGGAAAGCTGTCTTGACATCCATTTATCAAATCTTATAATCGAGATAAGCTGCAATAGATAAAAGAATCTGGATAGACTTAAGCATGACTACTGGTATTTTTTTTCCATAATCAATACCCTCTTTCTGAGTAAAACCTTTCACAACAAGCCGAGCTTTAAAGGTTTCAACCTTATTGTCTGGTCCTCTTTTTCTCTTGTAGACCCACTTGCATCCAATGGTATTTACACCAGTGGATGGTTTTACAAGCTCCCAAACCTGATTAGAATCCATAGATTCTATTTCAGATATTATTGCTTTTTGCCAAGATTTTACATCTTTATCTTGGAGTGCTTCATTATAGGTGCAGGGATCAAAATCTTGTTCCTCAGGGACAAAGTCTGATGACTCTCCCAAGAACATTAATCTGTCAGGTTTTACCATAACCCTCCCACTACGATGAGGCCCTATAGGTTATGGTGTAACATTTGTGACACGTTGTGCAGTCACTTGTGGTTTCTCCTGTTGTACTATTGATACTGAAGTATTTGGTGTCTCACCTCTCAGTTTTTCTAGAACAACTCTACTAATGGGTTTATGGTTCATCACATAGTCTTCCTCTAAGAATCGGGCATTGGTGCTAACAATGACCTTATGACCCTGGGACTATAAAGTAAACCTATCTGCTTTTCCATTCAGGACATTGGTGCTAACAATGACCTTCTATTCGGGATTCCAACTTATCTGCTTTTCATTTAGGACATTTGGTAGACTACCCAAAATTCAAACATGTTTCAGACTAGGCTTATGTCCGGTCCATACCTCTGTGGGAGTAATAGGTATTGACTTAGAAGGCTCCAAGTTCAAAAGATAAGTTGTCTCTAAGGCATATCCCCAAAATAAATCTGGTAAATCCGAATAATTTATCATTGATCTAACCATCTCCATAAGAGTCCTTCTGCTACACCATTATGTTTGGGGTGTTTCAGGTGCAGTCAATTGGGATATAATCCCAGCTTCTGATAAATAATCCATAAAATCTCCAAAGAGGTACTCACCACCATGATCTGAACGTAATGACTTGATACATTTTTATGATATTTTTTCGTTTCAGCCTTGTACTCTTTAAGTTTCTTAAAGCTCTTAGACTTACAGCACATCAAATAAATGTATCCATACCTTGAATAATCGTCAATGAATGTAACAAAATATTGAAAGCCACCTCTAGCCTAGATAGTCATGGGCCTACACAAATCAGAATGAACTAATTCTAACACATCTTTGACCCTATACCCCTTTGTCGTGAAAGGCCTTTTGATTATTTTACCTTCCAAGCAGGATTTACATACTGGAAGTGCCTCCAGTTCCAATGAACTCAAAGATCCATCTTTAACCAGCCTTTGAATCCTTCTTAGATTAATATGCCCTAATCGTACGTGCCAAAGATATGTTTGTTTAATACAAGAAGGTTATTTTCGCTTATTTAAGTTAGAAGACGTATTATTCATTTCTAAAAGTTACATTGTGGGTGAAATATGATTAATGACATACAAATGATCAACTAATGCACCTTATCTTTATAAAATGCTTATTTTTTCTAATAACAATATTGTCATTAAAATAAACTGAATATTCATCCTTAACTAGCATAGAAACATAAATTAAATTCTTCTAAGTAAAGGTGCATAAAGACAATCTCTCAATGTTTAAGACTTATTTCTACCCAAAGATAAAATAACATCTCCTACTGCAACGACCGCTACTTTTGTAGTGGCATCCATGAACAAGCACATCTCTCCATCACTAAGCCACCTGGTTTCCTGTAACCCATGCAATTAATTGTACACATGATTAGCGGCTCCTGTATCTACCCACCAGGTACCGATAGATAACACCGCTAAACATGTTTCAATTACTAGTAAATAAGATATATATTCTTTGTTCCCTTGTTTGAGAAGTAAACAATCACTCTTCCAATGTCTTGACCCTTTGCACTTGAAACACATGCCTTTCAGCTTTTTTACAGCATCTTGAGGTTCCATGCCCTTCTTTACTGAATTTGCTTATTTTTGAATATTATTTTCTTCTTACTTTCTCTCGGCTTATAAGTAGAAGCCTTTTTAGTCACATAAATATGACCATTCTGCCTAATGAGAGCCTCAACATCCTGCAGTTCTTTCGTAAGTTCTACCAAACTATACAACCTTTTGTTCATGTTGTAGTTAAGGCAAAACGTATCAAAAAATTTAGGCAGAGTCCCGAGAATGATATCGACTTGGGTTTCTCTATCGATTTTAGCTCCAAGGATCTCCATCTCATTTAGAAGACCCATCATCTTTAGAACATGATCCCTTACTGGAGTTCCTTCAGCCATGGTTGTATTTATCAAACTCTTCATAGTAAACTACCTAGCTACCCTACTATGATGTCCGAAGAGTTTCTTGAGGTTGTACATCATGTTATACGCTTGGCCATGGCCTGATGCTGAAGTTGCAACACATTTGATACAGATACCAGAATGTAATATCGTGCTATCTCATCTGCCTTGATCCACTTCTTATAAGCCTCTTTAACATCTTCATCAGAATTAGCATAAGGCTTATGAGGACATTCCCTATGGAGTACATACTTGTACTCTTCAGTAGTTAAGACAATATCCAAGTTAGGTTTCCAGTCAATGTAATTAGGGTCAGTCAGTTTATTTTCTTTAAGAATCACAAGTGGACTGAATGAACCTATTTTTTTAAAATCTTGATAATCACATAAATAATAATTATGTAGGGCAAAAACTTTTTGAATTAAATAAATATTAATTTTTACAAAACAATAATAAAATGTTCACCAACACCTTAAACACCATGAATTTAGTATGCCACGATAGTGTAGACATATACCAATTCAACATTTGTCCAAGAAGGTCTTCCCTATTAATTTTACTATCATGTCAACATAGTTTTATGACAAATAAAATTAATTTATTGGTCTTGTTTTGGTCCTATAAATAATAACAGTGACCCTGATGAGGAGGATTGTTAGGGTTATATACTAAAAGCATCACTTTGTATTTACTATATTTTCTTAGTTTTAAATGAGAATCATATGGGCAAATATTTGTATGTTGTATTTGTTATAATATTAATACAAGTATCTGATATTCTATATTGTAGATAATATGGTGTGTGGAGTCATACAGAAGATTATATTATCAGTTCCCTGTGGAATACATAAATAGTTCACAACCTAGATGGACTTGGACAAACCATTGGAAAGGTTGTGGTGTAATATAGTATTAGTCTATCTTGACTATAGATTTACACTAGTATACTTTGTGTTTATTAAACATGATCATTTGAGGTTGTTCTCTTTGTACTGACTACATAAAAGAATAAATACCTCTGTTATTATGGATGCTTATGCTCTTAATCCGGATATAATAATAGACATATATATGCAGTGTGTATTTTTGACTCATAAAAAAGTGAGATTCATTATAGTTCAATAAACTCTATGAATTGGGTAATGACATTGTGTGTATGATTGACTGTTGATTATAAATGGAATCCATGTCCTGATACATCGGTTGATGATGTCCCCTTTAGGAATTCATAAGGATTGTCATGTAAACCCTGCAGGTAGATTATATCCGTTATGACAAATAAAGTTTAGTAGTAATACTTAAAGATAAAAGATGTTGATCAATATAGTTGTCAGTAACTTTATTTGATCGACGGACCCTCAGGTATAATTCGTGAACCCTAGTTTCCACCATTGAAGGATTATATCACGTGTTAAACTTGTTAATCTTTTATTGATCGATACACACACCAATCTACGTTCCTAGGGATCCCCAGTTCCATCAAGGATACAATAATTTGTATCCAAGTGTACACCATTACTTAATACTAAGTACATTACTTTGTAATGAGTTCTTTCAGATGGATAAGTGAGCAAACACTAGGTAACTTCCTATAATTATCCCTAAGGAAGTCTGTACTGGTGATCCATAATTAGACTCATTTGATATGGAGGAAGGCACTAAAGCCAACACGCAAGTATAACTACATTATCTACAAACCAGTAATAGAGACCATAAGATTTATACTAAATAATTTCCCTCTCCCACTTAGTTATTTAACAATGAGAATTTTTCTAAAATATGTCGTATGTCCATGTTGTTCTTTATTAATACGGACTTAGTTTATAAAAAACATCCATAAATAATAAACATGCACAATATAATAAGCAAATATAGGAAAAATTAAAAAAATAAATAATCAACTATTATGGCCATATATCATGCTTCTTCCTTAACTACTGAATCCAGAATCTTGTTCTATGTAGAGTTATTCGGGGTTCAACCTGCTACTTCTGGTAATGGGGTTCGGGTCAATGCCCCAATATTTTATATATAAAGTTTTGGCCATCTTTTCTTTGATAAAAAATTATCTGTCTGCCTCCGGACTGCTTAAAAATAGCATCTCGTTCTGCATAAGAAACAACCACTACCGCCATCACGATAGATCAATTTTTTTTAAATTTACATCAATCCTATGACTCTCGAAGGAGTTTACACATAATCTAGATTAAAAAAAATTAAATAAATAAGCACGATAAACCCTTATGATTTTAATTACTTCTATGAACAACAACATCTATGACATGTCGTGGGTTTAAATCACAAAAATTAAATATGCATTTAGACAATAATAGTTGGATCTAATTTGCCTGCAAAATTGAGTTAGACTAGTTCTACATATACTGACTACTTTTTGATGCAATTTTTATTAGACAATATAGATTTATTAATCGATATGCAGATCCAATACCTACTCTGATACTAATTGATGGAACTAGGGATCCCCAGGACCGTAGATTGGTGTGCATATTGATCGATAAAATATTAACAGGTTTAATACATGATCTAACCCTTCAAAGACAGAAACTAAGGTTCATAAATTATACCTAATGTGATGAGAAGTAGAAGACGATCTCCAGAAAACTCGATCAACCAGCGACCTAAAGATCTTCTGCACATATTCTTTCCTTTAGTTAAATGTTGTGTAGGTGACAATCTTCCAACCTTTTCTGCTCCTTGGCTAACCTCTCTTTCTCTCTTTATATAAAAATAAGTTTTGAGAAAGCTACTCTTTTTTGATGCATTATGACGGCAAAAGAATATAAGATATATATAGGCTACGATATGGTCCATGAGAAGAAATTAGGTTAGGTCTCCTAACGGATCTAGGTATCCCATGTTAAGCTCGAACACATAACCCAGGCCCATTAACAATAGCTCGGCCCACTAAAGAGCTATTGTTGTACTATCTTCCTAATCCTAAATTACGTTTATGGGCTCATTCTTATTATATGCCTGTTCGTCTCCCTATGTTAAGATATCGAATGTCTGTCGATCAAATTAAGTTACTGATAACTATATTGATCGACATCTTTTATCCTTAGGTAGTACCATTCAACTTTATTTGTCATGTCGGATATAATCCACCTGCAGTTTTATATTACAATCCTTATGAGTTTTTTAAGGGAACATTATCAACCTGACGTATCGGGACATGGATTTCTTTTATAATAAATAGCCCATCATACACAATGCTATTACCGAATTCATAGAGATAATTGAGCCATAATGAATCTTACTCTTGAGTCAAAGTAATGTACACTGCATTTATATATATTTGTTATTATATTCGAATTAAGAGCACAAGTATCCATAATAACAGAGTCATTTATTCTCTTATATAGTCACTAAAAAGAGAACAACCTCAAGTGGTTCTGTTCAATACACACAAAGTTTACTAGTGTAAACCTATAGTCAAGATAGACTAATACAAGATTATACTACAACCTTACCAATGGTTTATCCAAATCCATTGTTGTGTATTTATATATTCTATAGGGAACTGATAGTATGATCTTGTGTGACACCACACACCATATTGTCTACAATATAGAATATCAGACACTTGCATTAACATTATAACAAATACAATATGCAAATATTTGCCCATATGATTCTCATTAAAAAAATTACAGTTAATACAAAGTGATGCTTTTAGTATATAACCCTAACACATATATCCCGAGAAAAAATACAAATCGAGAAGGCATATAAACCAAGAAAGCACATAAATTGAAGCTCTGTGTACTTTCTCCGGTGAAGATGTCACGACCCGCACCCGGATGATCGGGTCACGAATACATGGGTACGTCGAGCCTACGCCACATCATCGATGGTAGAACGCTATCTAGACCTCAAGATCAATACAAGTCTAACTAAATAACAATAAGTACTAAATCATAACAACTAAAAAAAGTTACGAAAGAGAAAGATAAAAAAAAAATATAATATCACAACAGTTATCAAAGTAGCAATCTAATATCCAAATATTAACATACAAGCCAAATAAGTTTCGGAGATAAATTTGTTTAACTATCTAATAGAATAAAACTAATGGAAATACTGAACTAAGAAAAACTAACTTTCTCTCAGGGGAGTCCAAGGTGCAAGAGCGGTCTCAACTATATCCCCGTTCGCAGGTCCAAGAGTATGTCAAGCATTTCTAATATTTGTCAACATATCTAGTCAGGAGTGGAGAAAGTACTATTACAACCATGAACATTCATAATACATGTATAAATCTATCATGATAGGAACTGTACAAGTAATGAACTCATATAAAGGAAACAAATAGAGACAAGTAGAGTATGGAACTATAAATATGGAACTGGCAGCATATAATCAAGTAATAAGATGAACTTTCAATAAGAAAAAATGTAATAAGAAGAACTAGAAATATTTAATCAAATAAACTATTACATGAATCGCAAGATTTGACAAAATGATAATACCATATGACCTAGAATACATGTTTCAACATGTGGGGACTAGGCTGAATCTGACATGTCGTACGTGAGGTGTACAACTGCTATCTATCAAATCGAATAGGAAAAATAGGGTTTACCACATGTCTACTAGTATATTCTTCCACCCGACTCTCTCTCATAAGATCATGGAAGACCAGTAATCACAAACATGGAACATGAGTCAAAACCACTAATAGATATTTACTACACTCAAAGAACAGATAATCTTGAACCATGATATGGATAAACATATGTCATGAGTACGGATAGTCATGAATCATAACACGTAGACTCACGAGTCATGATACAATAAACACATCACAACTCGGACTCATGTATCAAAACTCGAATGATCACGATGTCTCAACACATATTTAACTCAATCATGAAATCAAGATAACCCGTCCATATGTATGAATCATAGTGTCAAGACAACTAACATGAAAGAATAATAGCATTTATCATATAAAGGTAAATTCATAATGCATGTCGTCCCGAGTCGGTAGTATAAGTCAAACACTGAAACAGAGTCCAAGTAACCTATATTATGAGTTTAGAAAGTCAATAGGTGATTTGGAATAAAAAAAACAATCTTAACTAACTCTAATTTAGGTTTCTAGTCAATTCTAGGTCAATAGTATAAAACTAGGTCATTACTTATTTTAGGGTCTTTCAATACCTATTTGTTTGGCCTATATAGCTATCTAAGCTATCACCAAGCCATTTCTAGGTATTCTAGTCATACCCAATAAGTGTATATATATATATATATATATATATATATAAAAGTATCATACGATACTTTAACTATTTATCTAGTGTCATAACCTAATACTTAGTATCTTAACCCATACCAAATATTACCAATTTTATACTTTAACTATTTATCTAGTGTCATAACCTAATACTTAGTATCTTAACCCATACCAAATATTACCAATGTGAAATTTATAACTATAGCTTAACTTATATAACTACCCTTGTATAAATATAAACATTTGAGTATCAAGGTATTTCATGTAGTTATATACATAGATAGTATCTAAGTATCCTTAATACTCATATATACTAAACTACTAAGATACTCATACTCAAACCCCACTACCCACTGATGCCCATTCCTTCAGTAGACACTAACTCTTATACACATGCACAATCCTATGGATACCTACACTCCATACTCTAGCATGCTGCAAGCTACACTATATCATATCCATTTTGCATGCGATACTACTACATATCCTAAAACAAAAATACACAACTTGGTGCTCAGGTCTGCTATAGAGCATGCTGCTCATGCTAATGGGGACGGCTGCACTGACTGTAGTTGTTGGCAATGTTGTAATTGCTGCCAAAGATGCTGCTGGGTTGCTCGAGCACAGCTATTGCAAACTACTATAGCTGTTGTTCCACGCAATTGCAGCTGTATATGTTGCTGCTTGCGCAACAGAACACCCACCTTATATTCTCAGGTGCACCCAATATAACATTACCCTTGTACACAATACTATACTTATACATGCTTTCACCAATATAAATTTATATACCTGCTACACAGACACTCATGTACACTGATACATTAATGCACAGAGTACACCCTATATAGAAATTGTGTACAGGAGGTAATTAGATACCTATACACAAATGACACACACACGTGCACCTATCCCCTCATAGACATTCCCAATCTACACACCCATGCCCATGATCAAATCCTAACACCATAGCACCCCAAATATAGGATAGCAAATCCAAAAGATACCTCAACACCAACCGTGGTACACCTTATGATACCCTACCTACACCAAAACTACCATAACTCCAATACGAAATCCAAATAAAACAATATATATATATATATATATATATATATATATATATATATATATATATATATATATTAGATCTAGTGCAATAAAGAGTAATTAACACATAAAAACTCTAATACACCCAAATTACCAAATATACCTATATGTATCATGGCATATTATGATACAGACACTAGGTATCCAAGTGTGGATACTATGATACAAGTACAAACCATAATAGACACTAAATTCCTCATGGAAATCATACACACATACTTGGTGGACACAAATTTGTAATTCCACCAAATGGCCTATAAAAATATATGTATAAACTAGAAATAGGCTTTCTACCACATAATTCACCACCAATGAGGTTGGATCAAACTATTGGAAGGTTCCTATGCGTTCACATTAGATTTCTAACATATAAATTGGTAGAAAAATAAATTTTACCTATTGGGAGTTGGATCCCAATGAAACTCCACCAAATTAGAGACAATGAGGGTAAAATGGACACGATCCTCCTAGTTAGGCTCTTCTTCAATGCTCATTGGCTCAAAGTCTTCTAGCTCTCTATGGGAAGGGTATTTGAGTGGAATTGAGAGGTTTGGATTGGAAATTGGGAGAAATTGGAAGTGGCTTGGGAAAGAAGAAGTTTGGGGAAGAAGAATGAGTAATATGATGTGACAAATTAGTGGAAACCCTCCTAATTAGGGCTGACCACTATTGGTGAGGATTGTGGTCGGTTCAATGACAAGTTTTCCCTCTCCTCTTCCAAATTTCGTTTTTAGATTTATCATGAATGGAATCTTTTTGGTTATGTAAGAATCTAATTAGTTATGGGAAGGTATCTAACAATTCTCAGAAGGAAACATTCTATCCATGACAACTAGGTACTAATTAATTCTAAACTAACTACTTAATTAATGATAACTACATGCTAGCAACCACTAGTGAAATAAAAAAAATACACCTAGTCCTTATTTTGGTGCTTAGAAAAATTTTATCCTCGAAATTTAAGGTAGGTACTAGTAAGGGCAGAAAACATACAAGCAAGTGATTATACGTTAGATCTCAAGGTAGCAGGATCAAGGAATCCTTCATAACATGAAGAATAACAAAATCATGGAAATTAGGGATAATCAGGAAATATGATCAACTTCCATAGTTAGGAAGAGTTTCACAAACTACTCTACAGGATGCAAACAAGAAGCTTATACAGTCTTTATCCTAAATTATAAGAGAAATGTCACGCCCCAGTCCCAAAATATCGAGGGACTGGATACGTGGCAATGGCCAGCAGCACGCACCGATGGACGACCCAATTTAATGGATCCATCAGGGCATGCTTAAGCTGTAGTCTAACTGTAATATGTTACAAGTCCCAGGCTTTTCTAATCTCATCCACAGAATAAACACAGATTAATTGCCAGAAATAATGCAAATGGAAATAAATAAGCAATATCAAATAAGTGTCTCGGGAAACAATCCGAGGATCAGTCTGTTACATTTAAGGGAAATAGACATGAAATAAAATACTGGAAATGGAAATATCTGAGTATATGAAGCCCGTACTCAGGTGAAGTCTTCTGCCACGATCTCGTCCTCAGGTTCCTGTTCTGTTCCAAGAAGTGCTCCTGTTCCGTACACCTCGGGGTAGATCTCTTCGGCTATACCTGGGGACATGGTCCATTCCAGGTCCTCAGGGGACATAACAAGGTACAAAAAATACAAGCCAAAATAAATACAGTGTAGCAATAAATGAAACCATAGGGTAAACTATATAACCAGCTAAGTGATATGCAAGTTGAGAGTTTTAGTCATACTCGGGCTGAGGCTACTACAGGATCAGTGTCGGAGAAACCATAGCAGTATTTTCTCGAAGGGCCAGAACTGGTGCCATAGCTCTGTGTCAGAGACTAAGACACATCCAGATGTCAATATATATAATATAATCAGCCTTTGTTATGGTAATACTCTCCCCACCCAATGAAATCTCACGTCTCATGTCCACGACACGCAGGATTAAAGCTAATGCAATAAGTCAGGATATAAACTAAGCATGTAAACTGTATATGTCATGAATATGTATCCTATACGGAATCACCCTGTATATCTCAGGGAAATTCTGTTACATAAATAGTGTCAGGTGTCCTGGGTTGAGCAGTTAAACAAGTTTATATATGAATCTACAAGAAATCAAGTAAAATACTATAACAGGTATCACTGCGAGTTGACAAGCTATACTTGCCCACTGATGCAAAATTAAGCCAAGAAAACATATAGCAAGCTGTAGGGTTTGGCAAGGTACACTTGCCCACTGATGTATAACTAAGTCCAGGAAATAGGTAGCAAAGCTGCAAGTTTTGGCGAGGTACACTTGCCTGTGGTTCCGGTTCCAATTGTGGCTCTGACTTCAGCTGGAATTGCAGGCGGTACCCCGGTTGCTGTAACAACCATCACCATCAGATCCATAAAATATCAATCAGCTAGAAATGCCTGTCCTTCAGTCCAATTTGGAGACAAGGGAAAAAACGACAATTTTGGGTCAAAATAGGGTCCACATGTGGGCCTGCTTTGCACCGAAAAACGTGTCAGGGTCAAAGATCTCCAAATTCACCAAACTTAGTGTCAACAGGTCAGGAACGATGATACGAACCCAACAGAACTTTCAGAATTGGATTCCGGTGAGCCGATCACAAAATCGCCCGTCGGGCGGGGCCTATGGGACCCACGACACGCGATTTCGTCAATGTTCTCAGAATCGAACCAAACTTGGGTCACAGGACCAGCATATCGCTACGAGTCCGATGGCTCACGTTTTGTTTCAATCCGACGTGTGTACACAAAGTTAGGGTGAAATGCAGAAAAGTCGGATACGGGGCGATGTCTGCGGATACGCGTTGATCCCGGTGTGCACGCACACCCTAATCGACTTCTGCGAAATCCCACACGTCCGTATCGACGACGCGCACGAATCTGTGAAGACCGCGCGTGACCAAGTCATCCCGTTTGGCAGGGCGTACTCAGTTCCGGGGTGAATCGGGTCATTGTTTTTCCTGTTTTTGGATCGCGGTGTGCGATCACCACAGGACGCGATGCCCCGAGCGGTTTATCCGGACACCAAGAGGGTCATACAGGCTTCACAATGCAGTAGATGGAATTGAAAATGGGGTTACGAGCAGAGAGTTAGGAGTACCTGAACAGGGTCAAAAACTGGGGGTTTTGTCGTGTCCGACACGACACAGGACACTGTGTCCTGTTTTCGACACAGGAAAATAGGAATTAGGGTTAGGGTTTGGGATTCTGTGGCGGGGACGGCGGCTCTGCGATGGCCGACTGAGGCGAAGGGGGGCCGGGGCGTCGGGGGCACGCGGCGGCGCTGGAGGCGGCGGAGGCGGCGCGGGGAGCGGCCGGAGCTGCTGCCGCTGTTGCTCGCTGCTGCTGCGGCTGCGGTGGAGAAGGAAGGAGGAGAAGAGGGAGGGGGCTGCCGTCGGTGGGAGGAGGCGGCGGGGCTCTGGAGCGGTGGCGGCGACGCTGGGTAGCGGGCGGTGGACGCGACGGGGAGGGGGATAGGTGGCCGGAGAGGCGTTGGAGGGGGATATTTAAAGGGGTTGGAGGGGAGCTCGAGCGGCCGGAGAAGGCGGGATCGTGGGCGAGGTGGCCGGGCGGAGCGGCGAGGGTGGCGGGCTGGGCGACGCATGGCCGAGCGGGCTGCCGGAGCACCGGGAGAAGCGGGCACGGGCGGGGATGTGGTCAGGGAGAGGGGGAGAGGAGCGGGCCGGGTGCGGCGGGTCGGGTTCGGGCAGGCGGATCCGACCCGACCCGCTAAGGCGGGGACTGGGCCGGCCTGCGGGCCGAGGGAATGGAAATAAATAAGATAGAAATTAAATAAATAATTGTTTTATGTGATTTAAAAATAGGTCCGGGGCCCGATAAATTCTAGAAAAATTACCCTAAGTCCAGTTTTTCATTTTACACTCAAAAATATTATTTTCATAATATTTTAATATCATTTATTATCAATTAAAAATCATTTAAAAACCCTGTTTTTAATTACAAAAAATTTCCAGAAATTTCTAGAAAATTGTGTAAAATCCAAATTTAAAAATTCTAAAAAATCAGGGGCTTTACAATCTACCCCCCTTATGAGGATTGCGTCCTCGCAATCAAAGAATAACCGGTCAACAGAGATGACACGGTCAAAACACATCACAAGATACTTAGGGAAATACCGTTCCCCTAACAATGAAAGTTATGCACTTTCCAGAGAAAATCTAGTTAAAGTAAAAGATCTACAACTTTAGAAAACTAGGTTATTATTAACAAGTTGCAACTTACTAGGTTGGGGCTGAGGTCACGAACCAATAGGCACGAGCTAACACAAGAGTAGAAACGGATACTACGAATCACTTACGCGCATCAGCGTCTTCCACAGTCATCGCGTAAGCTTGTCCGCGTCCTTGAGGTAGTGTCCTCTGTTGCTGCTGGGCTGGCTGGTAGGGTGCTGCTTGAGGCGCTGGTGGAGCTTGCTGGTTCGCCCTTGGTGCTCTTTCTCTACGCTCAGGGCAGTCCCTCACTGCATATTGTCTGGATCCGCAACCTAAGCATAGTCCTACCACTTGTGGCCTGCTTTGCCACAGTAGTGACAAGTAAGGAGGACTACCACTTGTGGTGTAGATGCTTTCTGGTGTTGGTGCGGTCTCTTTGCATATTCTTCTTGTGGTGATCTGGATGTTGCTGATGGGGAAGACCTCTTCAGACTGGTTTCTCTCTTGGTGACGCGCTCCATGCGTCGAGCCGCAGCAAGGACGTCCGAGTATGATGTTGGTGCGACGGATCCAATCAGTTTCTGTAGCTCAATGTTCAGTCCGTCGAAGAATTTCTCGGCCTTCTCTTCCTCTGTCGGGATCAGGGTGGGGGCGAAGCGGCTCAGACGAATAAATTCCGCGTTGTATTATTCCACCATCATAGAGTCCTGAGTGAGGCGATTGAACTTGTCCCGTAGTTCGGATCGAGCGATAGCAGGAATGTACATCTCTTGGAAGAGTCTGGAGAACTCCTCCCAAGTGACTCGGTCTGGTCCGAGTCGCGTCTCCTCAGACAACCACCAGTGGTGCGCATTGCCTGTCAATTGCATTCGGACGGCAGTCATCCAACGTTCCCGTGGAAGCTCAGCTGCTTCAAGTTGATGCCGAATGTTGGTGAGCCACTCATGAACTTCTGTGGGCTCTTCCTTGCCTGAGAAGGTACAGGGCTTCAGTTGGCGGAAGTCAGTGATTGAGCCCGTCGTGGCCGTCGAGCTGGTAGGTTGGCCTGCTCTAGTGCAGTTACGATGCTGCTCCTCAAGAATTCAACCTCACGACGCTGAGCCTCATGTTGGACTTGTTGCTGGGCTTGCATCATCGCGTAGATCAGTTGGAATATCTGTTGCCCGTCAATCGGCTGTCCTGGTGGGAGTACGGGCATTGGTGGGACAAACTGCGGCGGAGGTGGGATGTCATCAAGCCAGAATCTGGAGGTAGGTTGACCTGCCTGCTGGCTCTATTGAGTTGATGGAACTCCACCGACTGGTGTCACTTCGTCGTCATAGGTGACACCTGTAGCTTGTGGTGTTCCTGCGGGAGTCTCGTCGCTGGCTTGTGGGTCCATTTCTCTGCATCCAAAATAAACAATAAGAGGCGCACAGGAATCAAGGCAGGATGCAAGTCAATAAATTAATTCGAATAGATATATCAAGAACGATTCAAGCAAGTGGATGATATCCTAGAAACTTATCCTATTTTTATTGCAGGCATGTTCGGTCCCTAAGTTGAAACCGAACAATTTAGTCGTATACCTGCATGGGCCACCACAAAAACCATGTCACGCCCAGTCCCAAAATATCAAGGGACTGAACACGTGGCAATGGCCAGCAGCACGCACCGATGGACGACCCAATTTAATGGATCCATCAGGGCATGCTTAAGCTGTAGTCTAACTGTAATATGTTACAAGTCCCAGGCTTTTCTAATCTCATCCACAGAATAAACACAGATTAATTGCCAGAAATAATGCAAATGGAAATAAATAAGCAATATCAAATAAGTGTCTCGGGAAACAATCCGAGGATCAGTCTGTTACATTTAAGAGAAATAGACATGAAATAAAATACTGGAAATGGAAATATCTGAGTATATGAAGCCGGTACTGTCACGCCCCAGTCCTAAAATACCGAGGGACTGGATGCGCGGCAATGGCCAGCAGCACGCACCGATGGACAACCCAATTTAATGGATCCATCAGGGCATGCTTAAGCTGTATTCTAACAGGAATTAGAACAATGGTTACAAGTCACAGGTTATTCTAATCTCATCCACAACAGATAATCACAGAATAAATGCCAGAAATAATGCAATAGAATAAATAAGCAAATCTTTAATAAGTATCTCGGGAAACAATCCGAGAATATGTCTGGTACAACAAATGCAAATTGACAAGGAATATTCAACTAGAAATAGAAATAACTGACTACATACGGCCACTGCTCAGGAGAAGTTCTCTGGTGCGAACTCGTCCTCAGGTCCTGGTACAGCTCCTGGAAGTGCTCCTGTATGGTGTATCTCTGGATGGATCTCCTCGGCTATACCTGGGGACATCATCCATTCCAGGTCCTCAGGGGACATAGCAAGGTACAAGATAACTCAAGCCAAATAAATAAGCAGTGCAGCAATAAATAAGCAATAGGGTAAACTTTGTAACCAGCTAAGTAATATGCAGTATGAGAGCAGTACAAGAACTCAGGCTGAAACTACTACAAGCTCTGTGTCGGGGAGTCGGTAGCAGTGATATCATGTAGTTGTCTAGCTCACGATGGGAGACTAAGACGCCGGCATAATATAAAATCAACCTGTAGCCTGTGTGACTCTCCCCACCCAATGTAATCACGTATATCATGACCATAACGTCTCATGTCCATGTCAGTGGGATCATAGCTAATGCAATAAGTCATACTGTCTATAAAATATCTCTGTCAAGTCCTGTATCCTATACAGAATCACCATGAATATCTCAGGAAGACTCTGTCTCATGAATAGTGTCAGGTGTCCTGGGTTATGATGTACTTGATAAGACAAGTATGAGAAATATCGGGTCTCGGTATCCATGTCTATGTGACGTTACACAACTTCGCGCACGGGGTTGGCACCCGACTGGTAATCGGACGCTAAGTAAAGCCGCTCGGTCCTGGGTTAAGCATGCACAGCAATATAAATAAAGCAAGAAAATATGCAATAAGAACTGTAAAGTTGGCAAGGTATACTTGCCCACTGATGTATAACTAAGTCAAGGAAATAAGTAGCAAACTGCAGGATTTGGCAAGGTACACTTGCCTGTGGTTCCGGTTCCAATTGCGGCTCTGACTTCAGTTGGAATTGCAGACGGTACTCCGGTTGCTGAAACAAACATCACCATCAGATCCAAAAATTATTAATCAGCTAGAAATGCCTGTCCTTGAGTCCAATTTGGAGACAAGGGCAAAAATAGCAATTTCGGGTCAAAACGGGGTCCACGTGTGGGCCCGCTTTGCACCGAAAAATGTGTCAGGGTCAAAGGTCTCCAATTTCACCAAACTTAGTGTCAACAGGTCAGGAATGATGATACGAACCCAACAGAACTTCCAGAATTGGATTCCGATGAGCCGATCACAAAATCGCCCGTCGAGCGGGGCCTATGGGGCCCACGACACGCGATTTCGTCAACGTCCTCAGAATCGAACCAAACTTGGGTCACAGGACCAGCGTATCGCTACGAGTCTGATGGCATAAGTTTCGTTTCAATCCGACGTGTGTACACAAAGTTAGGGTAAATTACAGAAAAGTCAGATACGGGGCGATGTCCGCGGATACGCGTTGATCCTGGTGTGCACACACACCCGAATCAACTTCTGCGAAATCTCGCACGTCCATATCGATGGCGCGCACGTATCTGTGAAGATCGCGTGCGACCAAGTTGTCCCGTTTGGTGGGGCGTACCCAGTTCCGGGGTGAATCGAGGTGTTGTTTTTCCTATTTTTGGATCGCGGTGTGCGATCACCACAGGACGCGATGCCCCGAGCAGTTTGTCCGGACATCGAGAGGGTCATACAGGCTTCGCAACGCAATTTACGGAATCAAAAATGGGGCAGCGAGAAGAAAGTTACAAGTACCTGAACAGGACTGAAAAACCGAGGATTCGTCGTGTCCGACTCGACACGGACACTGTGTCCCGTGTCCGTGTCCGACGGTGTCAGCCTAGGGTTAGGGCTAGGGCACACTGCGGCTGCCGGAGGACCGCCGGAGAGGGCTGGGGGCAGCGGGGGAAAGCTCGGCCGGGGCTGGATGGCTCTCGGGGAGGCGGAGCTGCGGCGAAGGGCGACCACGCCGGAGCTGCGGCCGCTGCTTCTGGCTGCTGCTGCGGCTGCGGTTGCTGGCTGCTGCCGTCGACGAGAGGAGGAGGGAGGGGGGAAGGGCCGGCTCGGGATGGAGCGGTGAGGGAAAGGAAGGAGGAGGTCGGCGAAGGATGGCCGGGGTCGTGGTAGCGCCGGAGCAGGGTGGTGCACGGTGGGGGAAACGGAGAGGAGAGGAGCGGGGATGGCTGACGGAGGAGGAGGGCTGGGCTGGGCAGGGTGGCGGCGCCGGTGGTGGCGAGTCCGGGCGGAGGCGGGCTGACGGCGGCTGGTCGTGGTGGTCGTGGTGGCGGAGGGAGAAGTCTGGGGCGGGGTTTAAATAAGGGGGAGACGGCGGGGGTCGAGGCCGGGAAGGGCGGAGACGTGTGCGAGGAAGGCGGAGGCGAGGGTGGCGTGGCCGGCCGGAGCGGGGCGGAGCGGAGCCGAACGGCCGGAGCGGCGGTGGACGCGGCGCCGGACGCGGACACGGGGAGAGAGGGTCGTGCGGGTTAGCGGGTGCGGGCTAGCGGGTCTGGCCGACCCGTCCGACCCGCTAGGCCAGGGCTTTGGGCCGGGTCCAGTGGGCTTGGGCCCGGTGGGCCGGGTCCAGTGGGCTTGGGCCGGGCCGGGCTGAGGTCTGAAGGATTGGGCCGAAACTATAATAATAATAATAATAATAATAATAATAACCAATAAATAAATAAATAATTAAATAAATAGTTTTATGGTGTTTTAAAATAGGTCCGGGGCCCAATAAAATCCTGAAAAATTATCCTAAGTCCAGTTTTTCATTTTACACGCAAAAATATTATTTTCATAATATTTTAATATTATTTATTATCATTTAAAAATCATTAATTAATTAAAACCTTGTTTTAAATTACAGAAAAATACCAGAAAATTCCAGAAAATTATGAAAAATCCAAATTTAAAAATGTTGAAAAATTAGGGGGTTTACAATCTACCCCCCTTAAGAGGATTGCGTCCTTGCAATCAAAGAATAACCGGTCAACAGAGATGACGCGGTCGCAAGCACTGTTCGAAAACACATTCCAAGATACTTAGGGAATACCGTTTCCCTAAGAATGAATGTTATGCACTTCCAGAGAAAATCTAGTTAAAGCAAGAAAACTACAACTTTTATGAAAACCAGGTTGTTATTAACAAGTTATAATTTACTAGGTTGGGGCTGAGGTCACGAACCAATAGGCACGAGCTAAAATAAGACTAGAAACGGATAACTACGAATCACTTACGCGCATTGGC
The DNA here is from genome assembly GCA_036927795.1 of Iris macrosiphon. Taxonomy (NCBI): domain Eukaryota; kingdom Viridiplantae; phylum Streptophyta; class Magnoliopsida; order Asparagales; family Iridaceae; genus Iris; species Iris macrosiphon. The sequence continues at coordinate 113,979,373 of JAYESA010000005.1, read as the reverse complement.
TATTCCACGAGTCTGCGTGTTCTCCACTGTCATCGTCAGGGCTTGCTCGTGTCCTTGCAGTCGATTCTTCTGCTGCTGAGCCTGCTGGAAGAGTAGTTCCTGGGGTATCAAGGGTGGCCTCGGCTGATACCCTCCTGGAGCTAGTGGTAGGACTTCTTGAACTTCCGTTTGTGGTGCTCCCAATGCTGGATAGGCTGGCCTCGGTATTGGTAGCGCTTGTTGGTTTACCCTTGGTGCTCTGTCTCGACGCTCAGGGCATTCCTTTAATAAATGCTGACCGGATCCGCAAACTATGCATAATCTCTTCTTTCGTCTGCACTCGTTCTCTATATGACCTCGCCAGTGACAATATGGACAAACAGGTATTGCCTGTGGAGATGCTTCTGGTGGCTGGTGTACGTGTGATCTTTTTGTTGCTTCTCCTTGTGGTGCTCCAGTTGGTGCTGACGTGGATGGCCGCTTCAGACTGGTCTCTCTCCTGATGACGCGCTCCATGCGTCGTGCTGCAGCAAGGACGTCCGAGTACGAAGTAGGTGCAATTGATCCAATTAGTTTCTGTAGCTCATTGTTTAGTCCGTCGAAGAACTTCTCGGCCTTCTCTTCTTTCGTTGGGATCAATGTTGGGGAGAAGCGACTTAGACGAATGAACTCAGCGTTGTACTCTTCCACCGTCTTAGCATCCTGAGCGAGGTGATTGAACTTGTCCCAAAGTTCTGATCGAGCGATAGCTGGGATGTACATCTCCTAGAAGAGTCTAGAGAACTCTTCCCAACTGACTCGGTCTGGTCTGAGCCGTGTCTCCTCGGATAGCCACCAGTGATGTGCATTATCCGTCAACTGCATTCTGACGGCAGTCATCCTACGTTCCTTTGGAAGCTCAGCTGCTTCTAGTTGATGTTGAGTGTTGGTGAGCCACTCATGAACTTCAGTGGGCTCTTCCTTGCCTGAGAATGTACGGGGCTTCAGCTGCCAAAAATCGGTGATAGAGCCCGTCGTTGGCCGTCGAGCTGGTAGGTTGGCCTGCTCCAGTGCAGTTACTAGGCTGCGACTCAAAGCCTCTTGTTGAGCTTGTGTTATTGCATAGATCATTTGAAACATCTGCTGTCCATCTATGGCCTACCCTGGTGGAATTACGGGCATTGGTGGAGTAAATGGCGTCGATGGTGAAATGTCATCTTGCTGGATTCTCGAGGCCTGTTATTGAGCTGATTGTCCTCCATCCACTAGTGTTACTTCATCTTCGTTGGTTACCACAGCATCTCGTGGTGATCTTGTAGGAGTCTCGTTGTTTGCCCGTGAATCCATAATCCTGCAACCAAAATAAATAATAAGAGGTGCACAGGAATCAAGGCAGGATGCAAGTCGAGAAATTAATTCGAATTCGATATGGATATCAAGAATGTTTCAAGCAAGTGGATGAGATCCTATTCTTATTGCAGGCCTGTTCGGTCCCGAAGTTGAAACCGAATAATTTAGTCGTAGACCTGCATGGGCCACCACAAAAACCATGTCATGCCCCAGTCCCAAAATACCGAGGGACTGGATGCACGGCAATGGCCAGCAGCACGCACCGATGGACAACCCAATTTAATGGATCCATCAGGGCATGCTTAAGCTGTATTCTAACAGGAATTAGAACAATGGTTACAAGTCACAGGTTATTCTAATCTCATCCACAACAGATAATCACAGAATAAATACCAGAAATAATGCAATAGAATAAATAAGCAAATCTTTAATAAGTATCTCGGGAAACAATCCGAGAATATGTCTGGTATAACAAATACAAATAGACAAGAAATATTCAACTGGAAATAGAAATAACTGACTACATACGGCCACTGCTCAGGAAAAGTTCTCTGGTGCGAACTCGTCCTCAGGTCCTGGTACAGCTTCTGGAAGTGCTCCTGTATGGTGTATCTCTGGATGGATCTCCTCGACTATATCTGGGGACATCATCCATTCCAGGTCCTCAGGGGACATAGCAAGGTACAAGATAACTCAAGCCAAATAAATAAGCAGTGCAGCAATAAATAAGCAATAGGGTAAACTAAGTAACCAGCTAAGTGATATGCAGTATGAGAGCAGTACAAGAACTCAGGCTGAAACTACTACAAGCTCTGTGTCGGGGAGCCGGTAGCAGTGATATCATGTAGTGGTCTAGCTCACGATGGGAGACTAAGACGCCGACATAATATAAAATCAACCTGTAGCCTGTATGACTCTCTCCATCCAATGTAATCACGCATATCATGACCATAACGTCTCATGTCCATGTCAGCGGGATCATAGCTAATGTAACAAGTCATACTGTCTATAAAATATCTCTGTCAAGTCCTGTATCCTATACAGAATCACCATGAATATCTCAGGAAGACTCTGTCTCATAAATAGTGTCAGGTGTCCTGAGTTATGATGTACTTGATAAGACAAGTATGAGAAATATCGGGTCTCGGTATCCATGTCTATGTGACGTTACACAACTCCGCGCACGGGGTTGGCACCCGACTGGTAATCGGACGCTAAGTAAAGCCACTCGGTCCTGGGTTATAACTAAGTCAAGGAAATATAAAGCAATATAAATAAAGCAAGAAAATATGCAACAAGAACTGTAAAGTTGGCAAGGTATACTTGCCCACTGATGTATAACTAAGTCAAGGAAATAAGTAGCAAACTGCAGGATTTGGCAAGGTACACTTGCCTGTGGTTCCGGTTCCAATTGCGGCTCTGACTTCAGTTGGAATTGCAGGCGGTACTCCGATTGCTGAAACAAACATTACCATCAGATCCAGAAATTATCAATCAGCTAGAAACGCCTGTCCTTGAGTCCAATTTGGAGACAAGGGCAAAAATGGCAATTTTGGGTCAAAACGGGGTCCACGTGTGGGCCCGCTTTGCACCGAAAAACTTGTCAGTGTCAAAGGTCTCCAATTTCACCAAACTTAGTGTCAACAGGTCAGGAACGATGATACGAACCCAACGGAACTTCCAGAATTGGATTCCGATGAGCCGATCACAAAATCGCCCATCGAGCGGGGCCTGTGGGGCCCACGACACGTAATTTCGTCAACGTCCTCAGAATCGAACCAAGCTTGGGTCACAGGACCAGCGTATCGCTACGAGTCCGATGGTGCAAGTTTCGTTTCAATCCGACGTGTGTACACAAAGTTAGGATAAATTGCAGAAAAGTCGGATACGGGGCGATGTCCGCGGATACGCGTTGATCCCGGTGTGCACGCACACCCGAATCGACTTCTGCGAAATCCCGCACGTCCGTATCGACGGCGCGGACGTATCTGTGAAGACCGCGCATGACCAAGTTGTCCCATTTGGCGGGGCGTACCCAGTTCCGGGGTGAATCGGGGTATTGTTTTTCCTGTTTTTGGATCGCGGTGTGCGATAACCACAGGACGCGATGTCCCGAACGGTTTATCCGGACATCGAGAGGGTCATACAGGCTTCACAACACAATTTACGGAATCAAAAACGGGGCAGCGAGGAGAAATTTACAATTACCTGAATAGGACTGAAAAATCGAGGATTCGTCGTGTCCTACTCGACACGGACACTGTGTCCCGTGTCCGTGTCCGACGGTGTCAGCCTAGGGTTAGGGCTAAGGCACGCTGCGACGGCTGGAGGACCGCCGGAGAGGGCTGGAGGCAGCGGGGGAAAGCTCGGCCGGGGCTGGGCGACTCTCGGGGAGGCGGAGCTGCGGCGGAGGGCGGCCACGCTGGAGCTGCGGCCGCTGCTTCTGGCTGCTGCTGCGGCTGCGGTTGCTGGCTGCTGCCATCGGCGAGAGGAGGAGGGAGGCGGGAAGGGCCTGCTCGGGGCAGAGCGGTGAGGGAAAGGAAGGAGGAGGTCGGCGGAGGATGGCCGGGGTCGTGGTGGCGCCGGAGCGGGGTGGTGCACGGTGGGGGAAACGTAGAGGAGAGGAGCGGGGATGGCTGACGGAGGAGGAGGGCTGGGCTGGACAGGGTTGCGGCGCCTGTGGTGGCGAGTCCGGGCGGAGGCGGGCTGACGGCGGCTGGTTGTGGTGGTCGTGGTGGGGAGAGAGAAGGCGGGGGTCGAGGCCGGGAAGGGCGGAGACGTGTGCGAGGAAGGCGGAGGCGAGGGTGGCGTGGTTGGGCGGAGTGGAGCAGAGCGGCCGGAGCGGCGGTGGACGCGGCACCGAATGCGGGCACGGGGAGAGAGGGTCGTGCGGGTTAGCGGGTGCGGGCTAGCGGGTCTGGCCGACCCGCCCGACCCGCTAGGCCAGGGCTTTGGGCCGGGTTGGGGCTGGGCCCGGTGGGCCGGGTCCAGTGGGCTTGGGCCGGGCCGGGCTGAGGTCTGAGGGATTGGGTCGAAGCTATAATAATAATAATAATAATAATAATAATAATAATAATAATAACCAATAAATAAATAAATAATTAAATAAATAGTTTTATGGTGTTTTAAAATAGGTCCGGGGCCCAATAAAATCCAGAAAAATTACCCTAAGTCCAGTTTTTTATTTTACACCCAAAAATATTATTTTCATAATATTTTAATATTGTTTATTATCATTTAAAAATCATTAATTAATTAAAACCTTGTTTTAAATTACAGAAAAATACCAAAAATTTCCAGAAAATTGTGAAAAATCTAAATTTAAAAATGTTGAAAAATCAGGGGTTTACAGGTACTCAGGAGAAGTATTCGGCCATGATCTCATCCTCAGGTTCCTGTTTTGTTTTGAGAAGTGCTCCTGTTCCGTACACCTCGGGGTAGATCTCTTCGGCTGTACATGGGGACATAGTCCATTCTAGGTCCTCAGGGGACATAACAAGGTACAGAAAATACAAGCCAAAATAAATGCAGTGCAGCAATAAATAAAACTATAGGGTAAACTATATAACCAGCTAAGTGATATGCAAGTTGAGAGTTTTAGTCATACTCAGGCTGAGGCTACTACAGGATCAGTGTCGGAGAAACCATAGCAGTATTTTCTCGAAGGGCCAGAACTGGTGTCATAGCTCTGTGTCAGAGACTAAGACACATCCAGATGTCAATATATATAATATAATCAGCCTTTATTATGGTAATACTCTCCCCACCTAATAAAATCTCACGTCTCATGTCTATGACACGCAGGATTAAAGCTAATGCAACAAGTCAGGATATAAACTAAGCATGTAAACTGTATATGTCATGAATATTTATCCTATACGGAATCACCCTGTATATCTTAGGGAAATTTTGTTACATGAATAGTGTCAGGTGTCCTGGGTTGAGTAGTTAAACAAGTTTATATATGAATCTACAAGAAATCAAGTAAAATACTATAACAGGTATCACTGCGAGTTGACAAGCTATACTGCCCATTGATGCAAAATTAAGCCAAGAAAATATATAGCAAGCTATAGGGTTTGGCAAGGTACACTTGCCCACTGATGTATAACTAAGTCCAGGAAATAGGTAGCAAAGCTGCAAGTTTTGGCGAGGTACACTTGCCTGCGGTTCTGGTTCCAATTGTGGCTCTGACTTCAGCTGGAATTGTAGGCGGTACTTCGGTTGCTGTAACAAATATCCCCATCAGATCCAGAAAATATCAATCAGCTAGAAACGCCTGTCCTTGAGTCCAATTTGGAGACAAGGGCAAAAACGACAATTTTGGGTCAAAACGGGGTACACATGTGGGCCCGCTTTGCACCAAAAAATGTGTCAGGGTTAAAGGTCTCCAAATTCACCAAACTTAGTGTCAACAGGTCAGGAACGATGATACGAACCCAACGGAACTTCTAGAATTAGATTACAGTGAGCCGATCACAAAATCGCCCGTCGGGCGGGGCTTGTGGGGCCCACGACACGCAATTTCGTCAACTTTCTCAGAATTGAACCAAACTTGGGTCACAGGACCAGCGTATCGCTACGAGTCCGATAGCGTAAGTTTCGTTTCAATCCGACGTGTGTACACAAAGTTAGGGTAAAATGCAGAAAAGTCAGATACGGGGCGATGTCCGCGGATACGCGTTGATCCCGGTGTGCACGCACACCCGAATCAACTTTTGCGAAATCCCACACCTCCGTATTGATGACGCACACGTATCTGTGAAGACCGCGTGCGACCAAGTTGTCCCATTTGGCGGGGCGTACTCAGTTCCGGGGTGAATCGGGTCGTTGTTTTTCCTATTTTTGGATCACGGTGTGCGATCACCACAGGACGCGATGCCCCGAGCGGTTTGTCCGGGCACCGAGAGGGTCATACAGGCTTCGCAATGCAATAGACAGAATTGAAAACGGGGTTACGAGCAGAGAGTTAGGAGTACCTGAACAGGGTCAAAAACTGGGGTTTTCGTCGTGTCCGACACGACACAGGACACTGTGTCCTATGTCCGACACAGGAAAATAGGAATTAGGGTTAGGGTTTGGGATTCTGCGGCGGGGACGGCGGCTCTGCGGTGGCCGGCTGAGGCCGAGGGGGGGCCGGGGCGTCGGGGGCACGCGGCGGCGCTGGAGGCGGCGGAGGCGGCACGGGGAGCGACCGGAGCTGCTGCCGTTGTTGCTCGCTGCTGCTGCGGCTGCGGTGGAGAAGGAAGGAGGAGAAGAGGGAGGAGGCTGCCGTCGATGGGAGGAGGCGGCGGGGCTCTGGAGCGCTGGCGGCGGCGCTGGGCAGCGGGCGGTGGACGCGACTGAGAGGGGGATAGGTAGCCGGAGAGGCGTCGGAGGGGGGTATTTAAAGGGGTTGGAGGGGAGCTCGAGCGGCCAGAGAAGGCGGGATCGTGGGCGAGGTGGCCGGGCGGAGCGGCGAGGGTGGCGGGCTGGGCGACGCTTGGCCAAGAGGTCGGCCGGAGCGCCGGGAGAACCGGGCACGGGCGGGGACGTGGTCAGGGAGAGGGGGAGAGGAGCGGGCCGGGTGCGGCGTGTCGGGTTCGGGCAGGCGGATCCGACCCGACCCGCTAAGGCTGGGACTGGGCCGGCCTGCGGGCCGAGGGAATGGGCCGGGCTATTAGGGTTTAGGTTTTATAAAATAAATAATTAAATAAATAAAATAGAAATTAAATAAATAATTGTTTTATGTGATTTAAAAATAGGTCCGGGGCCCGATAAATTCCAGAAAAATTACCCTATGTCCAGTTTTTCATTTTACACCCAAAAATATTATTTTCATAATATTTTAATATCATTTATTATCAATTAAAAATCATTTAAAAACCCTGTTTTTAATTACAGAAAAATCCCAAAAAATTTTAAAAAATTGTGTAAAATCCAAATTTAAAAATTCTGAAAAATTAGGGGGTTTACAAGAAATGACATAAATTACTTTAATAGATTCAACCTTCTAGGGTTCTAACTTATTTACAAGATAATGGTAGAAAGGAACGATCATTGTTGCATGACAAGAACATGGTTCTTGGCAACTAATACTGATACCAAAAGGACATGCTCTAGATCAAAAAGATACTACACCATTTAAAACAATGATGAGGATAATTAACCTAAGATAAGAAAAGTTGATGGAGATAAAAGTAGCCCACGGTTTCTAGATACCTGTATAGTCACTAACTCTATCTAATCCTATCATATGAAAATATGCTACCTCACTACAACTTTCTTTCAATATCATAGTAACAACTAGTCTACACTAACTATGATACTAGTATTTATAAGGATTTACTAAAATGGATCAAAAATAATACATGCATCTATCTGAATAGTCAAGAAATCTACTGCTAGTAATCTTCTACTACTGGCTAGGTCGGCCTCGAAATGATTGGTGGACGAGCGATGGGATAGTCTCGCACTTGATGCTCTACGGATCCACAAAAGAGATATTGGCCCAACCTCCTTCTATAATTCTCCCTAATGTGCCCTGGTCCTCAATAATAGGTGCACACCCCCACTATCCCACTCTGCCTTTCCTGTTGTTGATGTTGTTGCTGAACCGGTGCTAAAATAGAAGGAGGTTGTTGCACCTGAAACTGCTGAACTGAAGCATCCTCGAAAAGATGCTACTGGCGATACTGGAAAGTACCCAGCTGAATATAGGGATGCTTTGTCGGTACCAAACTACTACTATCATTGCCTCTAAGAGAATTTTGGTCCCTCTTCGAATTACGGTCCAAGTCTACCTCCACCCTCTGTGCCTCTGCTAATATCTCAGCATAAGTTGTATGGGCCGAAAAAATATAAACCCTAACCTCCTGGCTCAAGCCCTCTTGGAACCTCCTAGCTCGGTTCTCTAGGTCTCTCACCATGTATTATTCGGATCGGCTCAGCCGGCCAAACTTCGCAGTGTACTCATCCATAAAAAGACCACCCTGCACCAAGTTCTGGAACTGCTTCTCCAGAATAACTCTAGCAACCGCCAGGAAGAACTTCTTCTTAAAGAGGCCTCGAAACATCTTCCAAGTGAGGTCTGGCACTGCAAGCTTGGGTTCATTTCTGAACCAAGTTCTAGCAATGTCATGTAGATAAAGTCCTACTGCCTCAATCTTCAGATCATCAGGTAGCCAGGAGACGTGAAGCTCTCAATATCTTCAAGCCATTGATCCTCATGTAATCTTCACAAAGTCTAAGATTGTAAATACTACTTCCACTTGTAGGAATATTTTTGTCATTTAATAATTAGTTTTAATTATATAGCTATATTTATATTTATGTAGTTATAATTATATTAGTGTTAGTTAGCATGCTAGCAAAATTTTAATTTTTAAGCACTAGTTAGTATTTGTTAGTCCTGACTTAGATAATTATAATTTATTAATTAGTGTCATGGATAGAATATTTTCTATTTAGTTAATAGAGATAATTTTCCTTAATTAATTAGATTTTATTTATAACAAATGGAGAGGAACAAACTTGACATTGTATCATGACCCAAATTCTACTATAAGAGACGTTCTAATTAGGGTTCATCCATTCATTTATGTCATTAGCCTCATTCCCTAATATTTTCCTCTTCCCCAAAATAGCTCTTCCCCAATTTTAAATCCAAATCTCCACCAATTCCTATTCCAATCTATTCATTCCCAACCAATTAGCATTCCATGGAGGCCTAGGAGCTTGAATTTTCAAGAAAAATCATTGGTGAGGAGCTTGGCTGGGTGGAGTGTGTCCACTTCCTTGATTGTGTCCACTTGGTAGAGCTTCATTGGGATCAAACTCCCAATAGGTATAAATTCATCTTCCCTAGCATTTTTATGGTAGAATACTCAATTGAGACTCTATAAAACCACCCATAGCCATGACCAACCCATTAGGCCAAGAATTAGCTGGTATTGTCCCAAAATCTAGGAGATACATATGTTTTTTGTCCAAATTGGAGAAATTTGAATTTGGAACACCAAGTGTTTGTCATAAAGTTTATTAGGTTTTGTTTGGTATCTAATTGCTTGTGCGAGAGTATATACATGTCCACAATTGGATACATAGAGGCCATATCGTGACACGTCATGATACGTATAGGTTAATTTAGTAGATTTAGGTTTTTTTTGATCTATTAGTGTTAATTCTCTTTAAATGCATTAATTCTAATTATATATGATATATATTAGTGTTTCACTTATTTTAGCATGGTGTACCATGATGTGGAGGGATGTATCATGAGTATCACGAGTTTGTGCACTAGGTTTTTGATATTTTGGCTATAGTAGTATATGTTATGTGAGTGTGTTAGGTTGTGTGCTTGTATGTGTGTGTGCATGTGTGTGTGGCAGGGTGCTTGGGAGTGAGGCTGGTATCAGTAGGGTATCAAGGAGTGAGTATCAGAGGATTGTGGTAGGGTCTAGCACAGGAGGGAGTGTACAGGTAGTGCACAACCCACTGCAGGGTTTTGGCCTACAAGAAGTATACTGAAGGGGGAAAGGGTTGTAGGCTAGGTTGCAGGTTATGGTAGGCTCGAGTAACAGGTCAGGTGTGGAGGACTGCACCAAGTGCAGTCCAGATATGGCTATGTGCAGGCTCGGGTTCAAGGAGGTTGTAGTCAGATATTAGTGGAGAGAAACTAGGTAGCAACATCACTACAAGGTTGCACTGTGTTGCAGTGAGCAACTTGCTCAGGTCTGCAAATTTAGTTCAGAACTGAACTGGCAAGGTAAGGCTCAGGTTTGCAGCTTTGAAGTGGAGAGTAAGGTATGTGCAGTTGGGGCTCAAGTTTGCCAGGTAAGCAGCAACATTGTGTGAGTACTGGGTGTACTTTAATATACACAAGGTAGGGGGTTTGGACTTCTCGGATCAGTAGAGAGAAGAAAGAATTTGTAGCAATGTTATGAGCCACTGTAGTAGAGTACTTGGTTCATTCAAGGACTGTGGCACACAACAAGTGAAGGGCGTACCAGGGTGTATAGAAGCCTGTGGGTGTGTGAGGATCGATGGATACCAATTGGGAATTTTGTATATCAGGTTTTGGAGTTAGGTTGAGTTCAGATCTAATTATCAAGTGTATCGAAACATAAGTTAGGAATTTGTTGTGTATCAATGCATGGGCAGGTTGGTAGGTAAGTGTATTAGATAAGTTGAGTTATGGGTATTAGTATCGAGTTAAACTAGGATACGAGATATTAGGATAAGGTATTGATACCAAGGTATACTAATGATATTTTTAGATTAAGGTTTAGGTCTATTAGCTAAGTATTATGATATTATATAGGTATGAAGTATATACATAGAGTTATACCAAGATAATAAGTTATCTTAGGATTTTGAGTAGATGTCATGATACGGTTTAAGGTATTGACTAGGATACTAAGGTAATTACATATAGATAAAAATATTAATAGGTATTGTAGGTAATAGTGTATAATGATCTAGAATACCTGGAGTAGACCTAAGTATTAACCTAGTTTGGACACCAAGAGATAGAATTGACCGAGAATCTTAACATAGAGTTGATTATATATATTTATTATTTCAAATAACCCTTTAACATGAGATATTATATATAAGATAATTGACTCCAGTTCTAGCACTGTTTGGTGTTCTTTGCTCAGGACCTCAGGCGAGTATATTCTATCTGACAGTTTTTATTATTTGATGATAACTATGATACATGTTTAGTAGTGCTATACTTGATTCCTAATACGATGGTAGACAGACTAGTATATATGGATTCTAGTCAGAAGACGTCGTGACTTGGATCCATTGTATTAGTCGGGGGCGGCAACTATTAGTTGGTTATGTGATCATACACCAAAACTTATGCATAGCTCACCCAACACTTCACGTAAGGTATAGCCTGACCTTATTGACCTATGCATAGCTCTCCATATATGGTTATGCCTGACCCTGTTATCTATACTTGTGCATAGCTAATCATATATGGTAGATCCTGATATTATTCTAAGCCGATTATATAACGAACTAGTATTTCAAATACTTATAGCTTTATATTTATTCCTCTATTTTAGTTCATATATGATGATACATTTTATATATGATGATACATTCTATTACCTATTTACTTACGGTCTCTTTATATGCCTGTGATATGATATCCGTCTTACATGTTCCTTATGATTCAAGTATTACTTCTCATCATTTATTTCTAATACTTTACTATTTTATACTTTTTGTCAATTAAATGGAACTGCTGTTAGTTTATGTACTTCGCTCCAATCCGACTGGATAACATTTTTAGGGATCATTATGAAGGAGTGGTACTAGTCATTATGGAGGAGCATGGTATAGTTACGGGAGTGCCTATCTCAAAGACTGCTTAGCTAGTTAGTTAGCATTTCGTATTTTTCTACCGGATCAGTCTCCGGCATTACTTAGACATTGGGATATTATATTTTGATTCTAGACTGGATGTTGGTGTTGTTATACTTATCTATACTTGTGACTTTGGATTTCTTTTGCTTATATCTTATCGTGCCATTTATCTTCCTTATAGAATCTTGTGATTGAGTATTGTCATTATCATATATTATCATCTTGTCTTTCTTATGGATTTGAGAACTTATTGACAGGTTATGATTATATCAATGTGTGAGATTGTTAGTTAGTTATTATTGACCTAGACATCGTTCTACCGTCGATGTTGCGACATAGGTTGGACGTACTACGTACTCGTGCCCCGATCATCCGAGTGTGAGTCGTGACACATTTTTATGGTGGCCCATGCAGGTCTTGTCTTCACGAATGGTATGATGTCGTGGTAGTACTATGGTTTAGTCGTACTGCTACGAGCCTGTAATAAAATAGGATTAATAGATTATAAGATGTATGGTACTCAATCACAAATTAGGATTTCTTGAGAGATTCCTGGGATGACCCTTAAGAATTTACTATAAACTTTATTTTAAAATTTGGTTCCCCGTGTTTTTGTTTATCTTGACTTGTTTGTTGTTTAATTTGATTCTTGATCGAGATAAATTTATGGATTAAATTGAGATATATTCTGATGACGTATTTAGATAAGAACTGTAAGAAAGGTAATCGTCTGCCTTAGTTATGGTGTCTAGAGTTTATCGCAGCCATACTAACTGGCTTGACAAAAACATAGAGACCTGATTTGGATATACTTATCTTTGTTATGGAATTTAGGGTTCTCATAGCCATGCTAGCTGACAATGCAAAAATTTAAGATAACATGATTATTGAGGTATATACCTTAGTTATGGACTCTATAGATTATGCAACTATGTTACTGGCATGACAAAGATTCTGGGTAACATAATTTCAGATAGACATATATGATTATAAGATTGTATCTTAAATTGGTGTCACGACCCGCACCAGGTGTAGGGATGCAAGTCGGGAACAACGTCCAACTACGCCGCAGCATCGGTGGTAGAACGCTGTTTGGATAATCTATCTAATAATATAATATACCACCAACAATATAAATATACTCAATCACAGATCTAAGATAAAAAATAGCACGAATATGATAAAAGAATAGAAGAGTCACAATATAACTCACAAGACAATTAATATAAAATGAGTCAGAGAAACTAAAGTAAGCTGGAGACAAATCCAGTACAAAAGAATAACTAAGATGCTACAAGTCCCGGGTCGTCTGTCTTAGTTGGGATGAGACCCTCCTGAGCCAAGGTCTCTGGCTCTAAGCCCACAACATCCTGAGGCCCATAACGAGTGGGATACCACTCCTCAGTATCATCTGGGAAAAATACATCCAGTCAGGAAAGGAGCAAAGTACATCTCTAACAACAGTTCTAATCAATGTTATAAACTATGTCATAGTAAATATATATGAATATACAAGATGCAACATATAGATACAAGAGATATACAATAAAGAAAGTACTAAAATAAATACAAGAATGAATAATATGGCAATGAACAAGAATACTAATGACTAAGTGAGTGAATACCAGTTTAACATGTGATCGACTTGGAAACTTGATACAAGATTAATGGCCTGGCTAATCATACGTGCGGTATATGATTAACACTATTCAATGAACAAGACTTGATATAAGGAGGGTATTGATCATATATTTATACTACATACTCTCCACCCCCGACTGGTATAGTGGATCCAACCATGGTACATTTTGACACGGGTTTCCACAATAAGGGGGCTACTCTTCTCATGAACCAATGTCTGTACATGTACAAGAAGAACAAAAAAAAATACTTGTACAAGATATACCGTAAATACCAAGGAATAATATCTTATAACGAGATACGGATATACTAATCCGTGTAACCACCGTGTCAAGAAATCAATGATATCCATACTAGATACAAGAAACATAGAGAATATCATAAATGAGAAACTATCAGAGAATGTACTCGCCTGAAATCCGATGAACAGTATTACAGATGTCCAGTACGGTCCTCGAAGACCTAGATAGGGAATATAACATTAATACAAGGTTTCAAAATAAAAATAAGTTAAACTAGTCAACATCTAGGTCAAAGAGCCATTTCTAAGTCAAAATAGTCAAACTAGGTCAACCCTAAGTCAAACTGGTCAAACTAGCGATTTCTAGTTTGTATGAGTCTATTTCTATGATATTGGGTACATACACTATGCAACTAGGCCATACTAGCTAAACTAGGATACTTGAAAATACTGTATCACAAGATATGAAAAAGTCACAATATGTATATACAATCAATATTATATATACTAATCCTAATTACAAATGCTAAGTGGATACCTTGGCTTTGAACCAACGCGGTATCGCACCACTAAACCCCCATCTTGACACTCAATTTCATATACCTTGAGTATCCCTCAATACCTTGACATTTACCTTGGTATCTCAAGGTATTGTCATCCTAGTATATACTAACTACCCAACTCAATTATAACTAACAACCAATATCTAATACAATTACTTACTAGCTATACTAACTACCAACTAAAGTATATATATATACAATTACACATACATACATATATACATACATACATACATATGTACATACATACATACATACATACATAGAGATATAAATAGGTATGTATATATATCTAACTACTAATTAAACAACAAGTACATATGCATATAGATAACTAACTAACTAACTAACTAACTAGATAACTTATAAGTAGATATCAATAACTACTAACTATCAGATAACTAACCAACTATCAAATAACTAACTACCCTTTTACTAACTAAACTAGATAGAAATTACTAACATACCTTTCTGAATCTCCTTGCTGATACCTTGTTGTTGCTGTTGCTACTAGAGACTGCTGCTAGATTGGTTTCTGCTGCTACTGTTATTTCTTTACTGCCTCTAGCAGTGGCTTGCTACTGTTGTTGTAATTTCTTCACTGCCTCGAGCAGTGTCTTGCTGAAATTGCTGCAGCAGTTGGCTGTTGCTGCTGCCTCGCTGAGCTGCAGTGCACACTGCAGCTATCCACTACCCGGCCTCGCTGCTACCTGCTGCTGATTCAGTGTTGATGCACTGCTCGGTTCCCCTCTCTATCAACACACTACACACATAACTATCTATACACTCAAACACTCTCACACACCACAATACATAAACACATAACTACTTACCCTCATATATAGATGTCCTTATATACATATACATATGCCTATATAGATATCGATATATATATCAACTTATATATACACTCACCTATATATATATATATATATATATATATATATATATATATATATATATATATATATATAGTTAATGCTTAGCAATTAAAATAGAAATAGAAAAAATGAAAAATATTGGAAAAGAAAAACAAAAGAAAAACAATTAAAATTCCTTATTGGATCCTTAGTCTACCCAAACCCTACCCTAATATCAACTACCCGCACCCACACCATTACAACTAGCAGTAGCAGCTGCAGCATAAAACCAACCCCCGCGCGGAATAGCAACCCACCCCGCGATTTCCGTCTCTTCCCATCCTATATATATATATATACATCGTTCACCAAACCCTAAACCTAAACTATCATCACCTCCTTCCCCTCGACCGTGCCGCCAGACCTGCCGTCGGACCGCCCAGCCAAGCCGCAGACCGCCCCAGCCGACCGCACGATGACCACAATCAACACGCAAAACCGCGCGCTACAGTTTGGAACAGCAACTTACCTGTGTTCCAGTCCTGTTTCCCGTCAACTTGCTGAACCAAACTCGACCCGTCTTTACCGGTACGTTCACCACTTAACCCCCTTCCATATTTGTATGATAGTTGACCTCGAACAGCGCGTAACCCTAGGCGAAAACAGCGCCCAAGTTGACGAAAAAAGAAAACTTTTGGGTATCGCAGAAAACTACGGTAACTACCTATGTTATCGGATTCGTATCTCCCACCACAGAGATCCAAATTCGATTTTTCTTTTTGCTATGCGGAGACCACTTGACCTAATTTAATTTTTGTTATTTACATAAATTTATTAACTGCTGTATGTAGAATTAAAATAGTTAGAAAACCCCCAAAACCCACTTTTTCTATATTTCCAAAATCTGCGAAACGGAGCATGCCCCACCAAACGAGACCGCTCCGCCGTGTACCAAGTGTACCAAAAGGTGGGTACAATGTACCCGGATGTGTGAGATTTCGCAAAAACTGATTTGGACGCGCGTGCGCGTCCGAATCTGTCCGTATTCGCAACAAATCTTCCGTGTCGCAACTTTTACAAAAGCCCTGCGCATTTAGTGCATGCTCGTCAGAATCCGAAAAAACTTACGCCACTGGACTTGTGGTATCGCGCTGGTCCTATGACCAAAGTTTCACACAATTCTGAGATAGTTGACCAAGTCGCCTATTGGCGGGCCCTACGGTTGACTTTTTGGGCAAAATTGTGTTCGGCTCACCGAAATTCATATTTGGACATACCGTTGAGTTTGTACTAACATTTAGAATCTGTTTGACCTATAATTTATTCCATTTAGAGACATTTACCCTTGGCATGCTTTTCGGTGCAAAGTGGCCCACATGTTGAGCCCGCTTTGACCCAAAATTACCGTTTTGCCCCTGTGTCCAAATTGGACGAAAGGGTAGTATTTTTTAGCTATTTTTCTTATGTTGGGAACGTTGGTGATGTTTATTTCTGAGGCCGTAGTTTCTGACTCTTGGTGTTTGACATCCGGACGTTACACTCTGCGGCTCTCTTGCTAGGCAAGTATACCTTGCCTTATTGTACTGTTTAAATTTTGTATTATTATTTGCATATTTATATTATATAACTGTGTACGTCCAAGAGAGACTCGGGTGCAGTCAACGGAAGCGTTGACGTTAGGACTTGTGTCTGACCTAGAGTCTAGTAGACCCACATAAAGTTGTGGAGTTATTGGTATTACTCCCTAGGCCTTGACACATTTCTTACACGTGTTGTGAGTCTCATGTACGGAACGGACTTATGTATGTGGTTGGCCACCTGTACGGGTAGGTATGCGACGGATAGGGAATAACTGCTATTTTTAATTCATGTTAGAAGACTTAGTAGTTATTAGAAATCGGAGCATAGACTATTATGGTACGAAGGTCCAATCCTTGTCCTTGTTTGGTTGAAGGTTGGGCTATTGTTCTAACGATGGACTATGGGCCAGAGTTACGACGCCTCGGCGTAGTGACTGAAGCGTGTTGTGGATACAACATGCTTAGATCATTGGGCGGAGAGGACAACTAGTAGGCGTATGGGACACCCACTTCCTTTATTCAGATTCCCCATTCGACGAAACGGTATGGACGTTATATTATGCAGATTTCCCGTTCTTCGGAGCGGTTTGGACATTATTATATACAGATTCCTCGTTCTTCGGAGTGGTATGGACGTTATACTATGCAGATTCCCCGTTCTTCGGAGCGGTATGGACGTTATTATATTACAGTGCCCTAGTATGGGGGCATATGTGGCATATACTAGCTAGTTGTCACGATTGGTGAATTATGTCAGCATATGTCTAGCCTACACTTCTCATACACTCAAAGTTGTCCTCAAGTTGCATTTCAAGTAGATGGTTAGGTCACCCTGGAGTTATTTATTCAGTATTTACTTTATGGCATGTTTTTATGTATCTTGTTATGTCCCTCTGAGGACCTGGCCCCTTTCCAGGTGTATTGTTCATGAGTATTTATAGGAGCACAGATCCAGACTGGTTGCATACGTTTCGAGGAGTCCTCTCTTCGAGCTTTGTGATTGTTAGAGGTTGTACTTATATTGTATTTGTCTTATTTATTCTTTATTCTAGTTCGGCAGTGGATTTGTTTCCATCCGACTGTCATCTTTAGATACTTTATTTTGGGATCTGGTTATAGATATTGGTTATTCATTATATTTGATTTTCTGTGGAAGAGATTAGATTATACCCTGTGATTTATGATGGTTTATACCACTAGTGAATTATTATTCATATTACAGCGTACGTGTGTTATGGTTTCCATATATTGGAGTGCCATATTCATACGACTGGCATGCTTAAGTATCCTAGTCCTACGTATTTTGGGACTGGGGGTGACATATTTTTAGTGGTGGCCCATGCAGGTCGAGAGCATATTGTCTCGATTACGTTACTGTACCGAGCAAGGCTGCACCTAGGGTTAGAGTATAGGATCTCATCTACAATTGACTATGACTTATCTTCCTTCCAGACTGTTCTATTTACATAATTGTATCCTGCTTGATTCATGTGCATCCCTAATAGTTCCTTGAGTATAGCCCCTGCTAGAATATAGGAATCCATGTTGATAGGATGATAACTAGGATAACACACCTACTGAGAATACAGCTAGACATTGATACCTCACTAAGTTTAAAATATCTAGTGAACCCTAGCGTCCTTAATCTATAGATTGGTTTACCATTAACCCTTGATTTAATTATGAATGACTTGAGGATAGTGTAGACACTACTATGGTTAGTTATAAATTTAACCACACTATTTTACCCTGGCATTAAGGAACCAATAGAAATCCAAGGTGGAATGTGAGGACCAACCCTAACTTTTATGGTGAGATAGTATTATAGAACTATATATTTAGATTCCTATCAGGATATTAGCAGACAGTACCCTAGGAAGCCGAAAGGAATGAATATAGTATTTCCTCGACCATACCTTGAACACAGAGATTAGCATATTACCTTCCCCTAGAAAACCATGATGTCATCTAGAGTCTTTCTATTTAGTTTATACCTTGTTCTCCTGAAAACTTAGTACTCACAAATTGTGCAATGACTAATTATGCTTCTCCTCATCTTCCAACTCGTGCTACCTAACACTTCTGATTGTAGACCAGATAAATTCTCTTATATTAAGGATATGTAGTTTGCTAGGAATATAGTTGTCAATGTTAAACTTTGAAGAGTTGTGCTTGATAGTTAGAATTTGATAGTTTTGAGTTGTTCTTGTAGATTATAGCTTGATGAATACCCTTAGTTTTAAAATCGCGTAATTCGTATCCATAACCCAATATATGTATGTCCTCTTTTCACTTAAGAACCAGTAGCTCTTCCATTCTTACTATTGACGCTTGTTCTATGAGCACTATGATCAAAACTTAAGGTCACCATTACCGATATAATACAATAAGATAATTTTCTTATAAACCCCAATAAGAGTTTATGCTTTATTTACAAGGACAATATTATTTATAGAATCTCCTTAAGACTGTCACGGTATTAGATAATTGTTATAAGTGGGGAGTATGCCTCCCAACCTAGTATTATATAGTCCTCTTGACTTATTAATGTAGTGTAACTGAATGACATTAACTATATACTAGCATAAGACGATAGTGTTATTCAGACGGTGGAGCTTAAAGGCCCATACCCCTATTTTGTCGACTAGCAGCTTAGACAAGGTGTTAGTACTACAACTGTAGAGACTGTAGAGTCTTATTTTTGTGTTTGTTTTATGAACTTGAATTATTTGTACCCTATTTCGTCATGATCTAGCGCATTTATATTTTATATACTACCTTGACTTATGCTGCTATTTTATAGCCTAGTTTTGCAAGCTTATTCTTTTATCGAGCTTGTTCACGATATATGTATTAGTGGATGCATACATTAATACATTTCAGAATCAGTGTATTAAGGTCTATCTAACCTTGGCGCGCTTGGTTCGCCCTTCGCATAACTACTTTATGTGGATTGAGATATATAGTGTTTGGTAGATGAATGTACTTGCCCTCTAGACATGCCTGAGCATATCGTATCAGTTATATAACTGTACCGATACGAGCATGTGAATAAGAAATTACCAAATAGGATTTCAATCCACAACTGCCTTGACAATTCCTTTTGAACTCCTTAAACGCCTTGATCCCCATACTTCTATTCTATTACCTCTCCCTTGAACTCTTTATTATTGTTATCCGTCTTCCCTTATTTTGGAAAGACGAAACCTCGTGCTTGGTATAAGTTTGATATACAGATAGTACTAGATATACCTCATAGGTCAACCGCATTACTTGATGATAATTTTCTAAAATTAAGGGCATATCAGAGGTAAAATGTTGGTATTCAAACTTTTGAGGATCGAATAGCATGACTAAATAAGTTGAGGAATATTTTTTTAAGTGTATAGCCTTATATGATAGATAGGTAAATTCTAAGTTGGGTAGAAGTTGCATTGTCAACTTGAGAGAAATTTCTTTTAGATTGTGATTAAGCAAGATTAGAGTGGGAGATTCAAGTCATTTTAATTTTGAGAAATTTTAAAAGAAGGACTACGATGATAAAGATTTAATGAATCTTAAAATCTTGATAGTGGGGACCAAATATTTATACATTCAGCATATGATATAAAGTTTGAATGTTGAAGATTGAATCATCGATTTAAACATTGAGGATAAATATAGATTTCTAGGCTTGAACAATTGGTGAAGTAGATATAAAATTTTACAATGGGATAATTTGAATTAAAAGTTAAATTTTGATTGTTGGATTACCTATTGGAATTATTGAGGATGTGAATTGAGTTTAAAAATTTGAATGATACAAAATTCATAAGGGAAAATAGGAATAATATTGGATTAAAATTATTTTCTTAAAGGAGATTATGATAGTTGGAGATCGTAATGTGAAAATTTATGTGGGCTATTTAAAACTTGAAGATGTCGTATAGATCTAGCTTAAAATTGGATGTGATTATCGAGAAAAGATTATAATATTTTGATTTAACAGAGGTTACCTTAATTTTGAAAGGGATTGCGATGGATTAGAATATTTTAAATCTTGGAAGAGATTGTGATTGACTTGCTCTATATGCGAATGTGAAGGAATTAACAAATTATACCTAATTTTAATTTCGAGGATGAAATTATTTTAAGATGGGCATATTATAAACTCCATCACCCAAAATTAGGCCTACTTGGCTTTGATAGAGAGATTAGGGCTAATTAGAACCCAATTAGAAATAGAACCCAATTAGAAATATACGAGATTTATATCACAAAGTGTATTTTACCATTGCTTCGATAATTGGAGCACTACACTAGCCATTGCCTTCCTATAAATTTTACAACCTTGTCCTAGACGTGACCGCCTACCATTCTGACCTCGGTGTAATTTATAATGATGCTCTCTTGTGCTACATTTTAGTCGCATAATATTTGTCGCAGACGTTTGTAGTTAATTCTAAATAAATTCAACTTTGTACCTTGTGCGTTCCAATTAAAATTGGAGACACAATCTCCGTTTCGTATTAATCCAATTTCTATCTTTGTTCGATTTTCCAATTGTTGGGCATTTTTATGCAAAAGTGCATTGAGGTATCCACACCATTGGATAACACATGAAGAAACCATTTTTCGTTCATATAAATTTTCTCCATAATTTTTTTGGAACGTGCAACGCGCAACATCGTCCCACATTTAAACCTAGCCTTGCATTTTAAACAATGCAAATTATGGCCCCCAAACATCCCCATGACAATTGGACTTAGTTTTAATTTCGAGGACGAAATTTTTATAAGTTGGATAGGATGTAAAACCTCTAATCCTAAAAATTCGTATTAATTTTTTTATTATTAATTATTAATTTAATTGTAGTAATTATGAGCCAATTAGGAGAAATAGAATTTATTTAATTTTTATTTTAGGTGTTTATGCATTTAGGAGATTTAGGGAGCCGGTATAAATTTTTCCTAATTTATTTCATGTAGGAGACCCTTTGGACAGTTGCTAGCTTAATGGTATGCAATAATAAATTTCTAGAATTTCTCTATATATATATATGTATATAGTTAATGCTTAGCAATTAAAATAGAAATAAAAAAATGAAAAAGATTGGAAAAGAAAAAGAAAAGAAAAACAATTAAAATTCCTTATTGGATCCTTAGTCTACCCAAACACTACCCTAATATCAACTACCGGCACCCGCACCATTACAACTAGCAGTAGCAGCCGCAGCATAAAACCAACCCCCGCGCGGAATAGCAACCCACCCCACGATTTCCCTCTCTTCCCATCCTATATATATATACATCGTTCACCAAACCCTAAACCTAAACTCTCATCTCCTCCTTCCCCTCGGACCGCCCAGCCAAGCCACAGACCGCCCCGGCCGACCGCATGACGACCGCGATCAACGCGCACAACCGCGCGCTGCAGTTTGTGTCACTACCACATTTTAGGAAAAAGGGTATTTTAGTAATTTCCTATTTAAATAAATATTGTGCATGGTAAATAATTAATTGTTGTATTATTTAATTGTTGTGAGATATTATTACATTATTTTGGACTTATTTCTAGTGGACCCAACTAGTTTAGTTTGGACCCATGGACCAACATGAATTAATTGGTTAGACTTGGCCCATTTAGAAAGCCCATAGTTAAGGAGATGGATTAAATTAATTAAATGATTAGACTAGAAGCTTCCTTCCTTAATTATTTCTTCATGAGAGGCCCCAAGGGGTACATTGGACATTTCATAATTACTTGGGGGAGGGGCATGGCCGGCCTATATAGGGAGGGGGGAAATTTCTCTCTCCTCTCATTTCATTTCAATTCTAGATCTAGAAAATTCCCACTACCAAATTCCCTCCATTCCCAATCCAATTCCCTACCAAATTCATTCCAAATTCTTCCCAATTCACCATTAGAGAAGAAGAAAGCAAGGATCTAGAAGAAGGAAGCAAGGATCTACAAAGAGGAGCAAGGATCTACAATTTGGAAGCAAGTTCATCTCAATTGGAGGTTTCATTGGGAATCCATCTCCCAATAGGTATAATTCAGATTTTCCCATTTAAATAGCTTCTAAATCTGGGATTTAATCATGTAAAATCAACCTATATGTATGTACTACCCATAGGACTTTGTTTTGTGTTCATAGGAGACCCATGGAGAAAGTTATGGTGCTTTTTGTATCAATTTTGTTGGAATTCCGAATTTACATTTTGTTGTGTGTGTCAATTGATCCTATAGATCAATTGGACAATGAACTTTGTGTTTGAGGCTAGTGTCGTGTCCATATTGGGATACTTGTGGTTCGTGTCCCAACTATTTGGTGATACGTGTCATTTGGGGGTTTTCCTCCGACACGGGGCTTTGAACATGTCGTATTTTGACACGGACACATAGATCTACTTTTGACACTTTGATTTGTTCGTAAATATTATTTGTGATTTGTTTGTGTCCTTCGGGGTGCAATTGGTTGTGTGTTGGACTCGTGTCGCATGCGTATCCTAGATCTAGTGGGATAAGGTGTGATACTCTCCAATTTAATGTGTTTATGTGTAGATCTAATTATGTATGGTTTAAATTCTTATTTTATAATATGTATATATATATGGAGATTATATGTTTATTTTTGTGTATTTATTATAGTAATTATTGTAGCATGGATCTATATTTTGTGTGTGCAAATAGTGTACAAAATAATATGTAGCTTCTTGTATAATATATATGTACTACTTATTAATAATATATTTTGTACATAAAATGTTTTATAAAACATATTGTATGTTTAATTGTGTAATTATATTATTTATAATTAGTATGTAATTGTTTGGATATTAATGTTAAGTATGTACATTAATAAGTCCTTTGTGTTAATATTTATTTATTAAATATTTGAATGTATAAGTTTATGTTTATATTAATATACATATATATGTATAGTTTTATTAAAGGTTTTATATATGTATATATATTGTTTTATATATTCTGTTTATTTATATAAATATTATTGTTTTATATATATTCTGTTTTTATATATATAATTATATTTATATAACTAGTTTTTAGCGACAGTGCATTAATGACAGTGAAACTGTCATTAATTGACCGTTTTAATGAGCAGCCGCTGTAGCCGCTGTAACCGCTCTGCATTAATGACGTTTCTGTCATTAATGACTGCGGGCGGGATTCAACAGCATTTGGCGACAGTTTCGGTGACAGTTGTTTAACTGTCACCAATTGTTCAGCAGTGTGTATATCACACACGGTTTTTCTGCGACAGTTTTTAGTGACAGTCAAGACTGTCACTATAAGCTATTTTATTTTAAATCTTTGTTTTAACCCCCTGTTTTCAATGACACTTTGGCAGTTTATTTATATTATATATATTTATTGTTATATATATATATATATATATATATATGGGTGTTTTGTGAGGCATATAATTATTATATTTATAGTATTTTAATTATATGGATATTGGTTTACATAGATATTATTTATGATATATAATTTTTGTATTATTAAATACTTTGTGTAGATTCTTTTGGAATCTAATTTGATTCCTAAAATCATTGTATTTTATTTCTATATTATATTTTAGATATTTTGTGAGGTTGACCTAGGTTTGACCATGTTTGACTTTAGTTGACTTTAGAGTTGACCGTAGTTGACTTTTGACTTAGAATTGACTTTTTGGCCTAGAAGTTGTCTAGTTTGACTTGTTCTCTTTCCGGGACCTTGTTTTAATGTTGTATTCCATATCTAGGTCTTCGAGGCACCGAGTCAGACATTTGTGAGACTGTTCATTGGACTTCAGGCGAGTACATTCTCTGATAGTTTCTCATTTATGATATCCTCTATGTTCGTTGTATCTAGTGTAGATTTACATATTTCTCTCGACACTATGGTTACACGGATTGGTATATCCGGATCTCGTCATGAGATGTTATTCCTTGGTATATGGTGTATATGGTGCAAGTATTGTTTCATTGGTTATCTTGTGCATGTACAGACACCGATTCTCGGGGAGACTAGCTATCTTCTTGGGGAATCTCGTGCCATAACGTACCGTGGTTGGATCTATTATACCAGTCGGGGGTGGGGAGTATTAGTATAGATATGTGATCAAATCCCTATTGAATAAAGTCTTGTTTCTTGAATAGTGTTGGTCATACCCAGCACGTATGATTAGCCAGGCCGCATTGCATCTTGCCCAAGCCGATCACATGTTAAGCTGTACTCACACACTTAGTCATTAGTATTATTGTTCCACCAGCATATTGTTCATTATTGTATTTCTGTCCAGTATTTCCTTATTGTCTATACATTTCTTGTATCTATTTATGCATCTTGTTTATCCACAGCTATTTACTGTTACATAGTTTTTATCATTGTTTGAGAACTGCTATTAGGGTTGTACTCTGCTCCTTCCTGACTGGAAATATTTTTCCAGATGACACTGAGGAGTACCCTACCTACTATGGACCCCAGGATGTTGTGGGTTTAGATTCTGAGACCCTGGCTCAAGAGGGACTTATCCCAACTGAGACAGTTGACCCTGGAGTGTAGCTTTATAGTTTTGTAGTATTCTTTGTACTGGATTTGTCTCCAGCTTTTGTTGTTATTCTTCAGACTCATTGATGTATTATTTTAGACTCATGAGTTGTATTGTGACTATTCATTTCTTTATCTGATTCGTGCTCATTTCCATCTTAGTTCTGTGATTGAGTATTTTATCATTATTGGTGGTTCATTATATTAGATAGATTATCTAGACAGCGTTCTACCGCCGATTCTGCGGCGTAGGCTGGGCGTTGTTTTCGACTAGTACCATTACACCGGGTGCGGGTCGTGACACGTTTTTGGTGGTGGCCCATGCAGGTCTAGCTTCACAAGTATGTGATGTCGTGGTAGTGCGACAACTTAGTTGTACTACTGCGAGCCTGCAATAGGATATAGGATATAGGCTGAGATACTCAATCACATCTAGGAAAATTCTTTTGATTCAACTATTCTCCTTTGACATTGATACTTGATCCCTTAAACTTGTCCTTTCCTTGATATCTTACATCTTGTGCCATATTGATTCTTTCTTTCGCTTTGTCTCAGGATGCCGCCTAAGACTAGATCACAGCAGGGGAGAGCAGTTTCTGAGAGGTCTGCGACATCCCGAGGGCCTGCACCAGTCACTTCTCCGGTGATTGGAGTGTCAGCTGCTTTCGGAGGTCCACCTCCTACTCAGAGGACTGTGCCAGCTGTATCTGAGGGGCTTCCACCTCCACCTCCTGTGCCAGCAGAGGCGTCACAGATGTTTACTCTGTTTCGTGAGATGCTCGAGGCACAGAGGGCTCAGTCAGAGGCACATCAGAGGCAGACCGACGTTCTACGGCAGGGCATCGAGAGTGCTCATCAGCTTGCTCGTGCTGTAGTTGAGAGAGGAGTTCCGATCCAGCAGCAGGTTGTTCCTCAGGTTGCTCAGCTTCGGCCAGGCAACATTCAGGACTTCAAGAAACTGGAGCCTAGGGTTTTCAAGGGGACGGAGGGCATCGTCTATGCTGATGATTGGCTCGAGGACATTGAGCGTCTTATGAGGGTGTCCCGTCTTTCTGAAGATCTGAAGGTTGAGGCGGTAGGACTTCAACTGTTCGACGTCGCTCGTACTTGGTTCAGGAATGAGCCGGTTCTAGTTAACGCAGGACAATCTTGGGAGGTATTCAAGGACCTTTTCAAGAAGAAGTTTTTCGCCCGGATAGACAGGCTTGACTTAGGGAGACAATTTGAGAGTCTCATTCAGGGAAGCATGTCTGTGGAGGAATACGCTGCGGAGTTCGGTAGGCTGAGCCGATTTGCAGAGTACTTGGTGAGAGAGCCGGAAGTTCGAGCTATTCGTTTCCGAGAGGGTCTAAACTGGGAAGTGAAGATTCTCATTCCGTCCTTTTATGAGACATACTCGGAGATACTTGCGGAGGCACGCAAGGTTGAGCGGGATCTGGGTTTGAAGACTAAAAGAGACCGTGATTCTTTTCTGGGGGCCAACAGCAGTGCAGTATCTGCCAAACGTCCTCATTTCCAGTCCAGACCTTTCCAGCAGCCACAACAGAACCAGACTCCAGCTAGAGCGCCTTTTCACCAGGCACCTCAGCAGCAGAGGCAGTTACAGCAAGCTCCATGCAACTACTGCAAGAAGCCCGGCCACATCTGGGAAGTTTGCAGGAAGAGGCTAGGAGTTTGTTTGTATTGTGGTACTGAAGGGCATCAATTGAGGGAGTGTCCTCGTCGTGCAGTTCAGGGAGCAGCTCCAGCTCCGAGGGCACAGATGAGACCACCTGCAGCACAGCCGAGGGGACCGCTTCCGACACAGCAGCAGCGTTTTGTCCAGCATCAACAGCAGGGAGGTGCTCGGCAGGGACGAGCGTTTGCTATGACCGTCGAAGAGGAGGAACCCACCGGAGATGTTATCGCAGGTTCTATTCTTCTTGATTCCATTCCAGCTTTAGCTTTGTTTGATAGTGGTGCTTCCCATAGTTTTGTATCTGTTTCTTTTGCTCTAAAGCATGGTTTGGTAGCTGAGTCTTTGCTTAGGACTTGCAAGATCATGATCGGGGGAGGCATTATCCTGGTTAATGATATTTGCAAGGATCGGAGAGTTACTTTGGGAGGCCGGGAGTTGAGTGCGTGTCTACTTGTAATGCCACTTCCGAGCTACGACATTGTACTCGGGATGGATTGGTTGAGTAGGCACCGTGCTAGCATAGATTGTAGAAGAGGTAGAGTTTTGTTTGGTCCGCCAGGAGAGCCAGAGTTCGAGTTTGCTAGAGGAGCTGCAGAGCAGGGAGAAGGCATTATTTGTGGAGCTATGGTGGAAGACAAGGAGTTGCCACATCCGTTGATAGCAGAATTCTTGGATGTGTTTCCTGAGGAATTGCCAGGATTGCCGCCAGATCGAGATGTTGAATTTTCTATAGACTTGGTGCCAGGTGCAGAACCAATTTCGCAGCATGTCTATAGAGTAAACAACAGCGAGCTGGTTGAGTTGAAGAAGCAGGTGGATGAATTGCAGGATAAGGGGTTTATCAGATCGAGTTCTTCACCATGGGGAGCCCCGGTATTGTTTGTACCGAAGAAGGATGGATCAGTGCGCATGTGCATTGATTACAGGGCTTTGAATAATCTCACTATCAAGAATAAGTATCCTTTGCCACGGATTGATGATCTGTTTGATCAGTTGAGTGGTGCGAAGGTGTTTTCTAAGATAGATTTGAGATCAGGCTACCATCAGGTGAAGGTGAAGCCGGAGGACATACCGAAGACTGCTTTTAGAACTCGGTATGGTCAGTACGAGTTTATGGTGATGCCGTTTGGTTTGACTAATGCGCCGGCGGTATTTATGAACTTGATGAACAAGGTGTTCCACCAGTACCTTGACAAGTTCGTGGTAGTGTTCATCGACGACATACTCATATACTCGAAGACACCGGAGGAGCATGAGGAGCATTTGAGGATTGTGTTGGATGTGCTGAGGAAGGAGAAGCTGTATGGGAAGTTGTCCAAATGTGAGTTTTTCTTGGACAAGGTGGAATTCTTGGGGCATGTTGTGACTGGTGATGGTATTTCAGTGGATCCGAAGAAGATTTCAGCAGTGGAATCTTGGAAGACTCCGAGTTCGGTAGCAGAGATCAGGAGTTTCTTGGGATTGGCAGGCTACTACAGGAAGTTTGTGCAAGATTTTTCGAGGATTGCCGAGCCGATGACCAGACTCACAAGGAAGGATGTGGAGTTTGTTTGGACGGAAGATTGCCAGGCTGCTTTTGAGGAGTTGAAGAAGAGGTTGACGTCTGCTCCTATTTTGACGTTGCCATCAGGGTCCGGAGGTTTCACTATTTATAGTGATGCATCGGGAAAGGGTTTAGGTTGTGTTCTTCAGCAGCATGGGAAAGTGATTGCCTATGCATCCAGGCAATTGCGTCCTCATGAAAAGAACTATCCTACCCATGATTTGGAGTTGGCAGCTGTCATATTCGCCCTGAAGTTGTGGAAACATTATTTGTACGGAGAGCGTGTGGAGATCTTCACAGACCACAAAAGCTTGAAGTACGTTTTCACGCAGAAGGAGTTGAACATGAGACAGCGTCGGTGGTTGGAACTGATGAAGGATTTTGATATCTCTTTGCAATATCATCCTGGGAAAGCCAATGTAGTTGCCGATGCTTTGAGTAGGTATCCGGTAGCTATGTTCTTGACGCAGGATCGATATTTGTTGGAAGACTTAGAGAGCTTGGGCATTGAGGTGATTGTTCCTGGATGTGCTATGCAGATGTGGGGATTGCAGATACACTCAGATTTGATGGACAGGATCAAGGCAGCACAGTATGATGATGTATCTCTGAGAAGTATCAGAGCTCAGGTGAGAGCTGGATTGGAGGATGATTTCACTATTGCAGAGGATGGATCTTTGAGGCATGGAGATAGATTGTGTGTGCCTAGTGGGGAGTTGCGTGAGGAGGTGTTGCAGGAAGCGCATCGCTCTCAGTATTCCATGCATCCAGGTGCTAACAAGATGTATCGGGATATGCGAGAGAGTGTGTGGTGGTATGGCATGAAGAGGGAAGTGGCACAGTTTGTATCCAGATGCTTAGTGTGCCAGCAGGTGAAAGCCGAGAGGCAGAGGCCAGGAGGTTTACTTCAGCCATTACCTATTCCAGAGTGGAAGTGGGAACACATTACTATGGATTTTGTGTCCGGACTACCACGATCTCCAGGAGGGAAAGACGCGATTTGGGTCATTGTTGATAGATTGACCAAGTCGGCCCACTTTTTGCCTTTCAAGGTGGGTTTGTCTACGGAGAAGCTGGCAGAGATGTATGTGAGGCAGATCGTTAGGATACATGGAGTTCCCGTCAGCATAGTCTCGGATCGGGATAGTCGTTTCACTTCTCATTTCTGGAGGAGTTTGCAGGAGAGTTTGGGCACTCAGCTCAAGTTCAGTACTGCATATCATCCCCAGACAGATGGGCAGTCAGAGAGGACTATTCAGACTCTCGAGGATATGTTGCGCACTTGTGTACTAGATTTCGGGGGTTCTTGGGAGGATCATCTCCATTTGGTAGAGTTTGCTTACAACAACAGTTACCAGGCCAGTATAGAGATGTCACCTTTCGAAGCTCTATATGGTCGGAGGTGTCGTACTCCTTTGTCTTGGGACGATGTTGGAGAGAGAGTTTTGCTTGGGCCAGAGATGGTTGTGGATGCAGCGGAGAAGGTTCAGTTGATCAGAGATAGACTTCGGGTGGCGCAGGACAGACATCGGCATTGGGCCGATAGCCATCGGAGACCTTTGGAGTTCGAGGTATAGTTTAGATTTTGTTTTGTGCTTGTTCTTGATTGTTTGTTATAGATTAAGTTCTTAAGGTGGTGTTTTGTTCTAGGTGGGTGGTTTGGTGTTTCTGAGGATTTCTCCGACACGAGGCACGATTCGCTTCGGTGGAGGCGGAAAGCTTAGTCCGCGATTCATCGGACCTTTCACTATTCTAGAGAGGGTCGGTGCAGTTGCTTATAGACTAGACTTGCCACCTGCATTGGAGGGAGTGCACAACGTGTTTCATGTGTCGCAGTTGAGACGATACGTGGCAGATCCTAGTCATGTATTGGATCACTCAGAGATAGAGGTGGGCCCTACTCTTAGCTATCCAGAGCAGCCAGTTGGGATTCTGGATCGGAGAGAGAAGGTGCTGAGGAACCAGACTATTCCTTTGGTGCGCGTCGCATGGAGGCATCACTCTCCGGGGGAGTCTACCTGGGAGAGAGAGGATGACATGCGAGAGCGTTATCCATATTTGTTTGTACCTTGAGGTATGTTATTTCTAGTTATGTTCTGTTCATTGTTATGCTCTGTTCATTAGTTAGTTGTGATTCTTTAGTTATGTTCTGTGATTTTCTGGGGGTAGTTTTCGTCTTTGAATTTCGAGGACGAAATTATTTTAAGGAGGGTAGACTTGTCACTACCACATTTTAGGAAAAAGGGTATTTTAGTAATTTCCTATTTAAATAAATATTGTGCATGGTAAATAATTAATTGTTGTATTATTTAATTGTTGTGAGATATTATTACATTATTTTGGACTTATTTCTAGTGGACCCAACTAGTTTAGTTTGGACCCATGGACCAACATGAATTAATTGGTTAGACTTGGCCCATTTAGAAAGCCCATAGTTAAGGAGATGGATTAAATTAATTAAATGATTAGACTAGAAGCTTCCTTCCTTAATTATTTCTTCATGAGAGGCCCCAAGGGGTACATTGGACATTTCATAATTACTTGGGGGAGGGGCATGGCCGGCCTATATAGGGAGGGGGGAAATTTCTCTCTCCTCTCATTTCATTTCAATTCTAGATCTAGAAAATTCCCACTACCAAATTCCCTCCATTCCCAATCCAATTCCCTACCAAATTCATTCCAAATTCTTCCCAATTCACCATTAGAGAAGAAGAAAGCAAGGATCTAGAAGAAGGAAGCAAGGATCTACAAAGAGGAGCAAGGATCTACAATTTGGAAGCAAGTTCATCTCAATTGGAGGTTTCATTGGGAATCCATCTCCCAATAGGTATAATTCAGATTTTCCCATTTAAATAGCTTCTAAATCTGGGATTTAATCATGTAAAATCAACCTATATGTATGTACTACCCATAGGACTTTGTTTTGTGTTCATAGGAGACCCATGGAGAAAGTTATGGTGCTTTTTGTATCAATTTTGTTGGAATTCCGAATTTACATTTTGTTGTGTGTGTCAATTGATCCTATAGATCAATTGGACAATGAACTTTGTGTTTGAGGCTAGTGTCGTGTCCATATTGGGATACTTGTGGTTCGTGTCCCAACTATTTGGTGATACGTGTCATTTGGGGGTTTTCCTCCGACACGGGGCTTTGAACATGTCGTATTTTGACACGGACACATAGATCTACTTTTGACACTTTGATTTGTTCGTAAATATTATTTGTGATTTGTTTGTGTCCTTCGGGGTGCAATTGGTTGTGTGTTGGACTCGTGTCGCATGCGTATCCTAGATCTAGTGGGATAAGGTGTGATACTCTCCAATTTAATGTGTTTATGTGTAGATCTAATTATGTATGGTTTAAATTCTTATTTTATAATATGTATATATATATGGAGATTATATGTTTATTTTTGTGTATTTATTATAGTAATTATTGTAGCATGGATCTATATTTTGTGTGTGCAAATAGTGTACAAAATAATATGTAGCTTCTTGTATAATATATATGTACTACTTATTAATAATATATTTTGTACATAAAATGTTTTATAAAACATATTGTATGTTTAATTGTGTAATTATATTATTTATAATTAGTATGTAATTGTTTGGATATTAATGTTAAGTATGTACATTAATAAGTCCTTTGTGTTAATATTTATTTATTAAATATTTGAATGTATAAGTTTATGTTTATATTAATATACATATATATGTATAGTTTTATTAAAGGTTTTATATATGTATATATATTGTTTTATATATTCTGTTTATTTATATAAATATTATTGTTTTATATATATTCTGTTTTTATATATATAATTATATTTATATAACTAGTTTTTAGCGACAGTGCATTAATGACAGTGAAACTGTCATTAATTGACCGTTTTAATGAGCAGCCGCTGTAGCCGCTGTAACCGCTCTGCATTAATGACGTTTCTGTCATTAATGACTGCGGGCGGGATTCAACAGCATTTGGCGACAGTTTCGGTGACAGTTGTTTAACTGTCACCAATTGTTCAGCAGTGTGTATATCACACACGGTTTTTCTGCGACAGTTTTTAGTGACAGTCAAGACTGTCACTATAAGCTATTTTATTTTAAATCTTTGTTTTAACCCCCTGTTTTCAATGACACTTTGGCAGTTTATTTATATTATATATATTTATTGTTATATATATATATATATATATATATGGGTGTTTTGTGAGGCATATAATTATTATATTTATAGTATTTTAATTATATGGATATTGGTTTACATAGATATTATTTATGATATATAATTTTTGTATTATTAAATACTTTGTGTAGATTCTTTTGGAATCTAATTTGATTCCTAAAATCATTGTATTTTATTTCTATATTATATTTTAGATATTTTGTGAGGTTGACCTAGGTTTGACCATGTTTGACTTTAGTTGACTTTAGAGTTGACCGTAGTTGACTTTTGACTTAGAATTGACTTTTTGGCCTAGAAGTTGTCTAGTTTGACTTGTTCTCTTTCCGGGACCTTGTTTTAATGTTGTATTCCATATCTAGGTCTTCGAGGCACCGAGTCAGACATTTGTGAGACTGTTCATTGGACTTCAGGCGAGTACATTCTCTGATAGTTTCTCATTTATGATATCCTCTATGTTCGTTGTATCTAGTGTAGATTTACATATTTCTCTCGACACTATGGTTACACGGATTGGTATATCCGGATCTCGTCATGAGATGTTATTCCTTGGTATATGGTGTATATGGTGCAAGTATTGTTTCATTGGTTATCTTGTGCATGTACAGACACCGATTCTCGGGGAGACTAGCTATCTTCTTGGGGAATCTCGTGCCATAACGTACCGTGGTTGGATCTATTATACCAGTCGGGGGTGGGGAGTATTAGTATAGATATGTGATCAAATCCCTATTGAATAAAGTCTTGTTTCTTGAATAGTGTTGGTCATACCCAGCACGTATGATTAGCCAGGCCGCATTGCATCTTGCCCAAGCCGATCACATGTTAAGCTGTACTCACACACTTAGTCATTAGTATTATTGTTCCACCAGCATATTGTTCATTATTGTATTTCTGTCCAGTATTTCCTTATTGTCTATACATTTCTTGTATCTATTTATGCATCTTGTTTATCCACAGCTATTTACTGTTACATAGTTTTTATCATTGTTTGAGAACTGCTATTAGGGTTGTACTCTGCTCCTTCCTGACTGGAAATATTTTTCCAGATGACACTGAGGAGTACCCTACCTACTATGGACCCCAGGATGTTGTGGGTTTAGATTCTGAGACCCTGGCTCAAGAGGGACTTATCCCAACTGAGACAGTTGACCCTGGAGTGTAGCTTTATAGTTTTGTAGTATTCTTTGTACTGGATTTGTCTCCAGCTTTTGTTGTTATTCTTCAGACTCATTGATGTATTATTTTAGACTCATGAGTTGTATTGTGACTATTCATTTCTTTATCTGATTCGTGCTCATTTCCATCTTAGTTCTGTGATTGAGTATTTTATCATTATTGGTGGTTCATTATATTAGATAGATTATCTAGACAGCGTTCTACCGCCGATTCTGCGGCGTAGGCTGGGCGTTGTTTTCGACTAGTACCCTTACACCGGGTGCGGGTCGTGACAGTTTGGAACAACAACTTACCTATGTTCCAGCCCTGTTTTCCGTCACCTCGCTGAACCAAACTCGACCCCGTCTTCCCCGGTACGTTCAACACTTAACCCCCTTCCATATCTGTATGATAGTTGACCTCGAACAGCGCGTAACCCTAGGCGAAAATAGCGCCCAAGTTGACAAAAAAAGATAACTTTTTGGTATCGCAGAAAACTACGGTAACTACCTATGTTCCCGGATTCGTATCTCCCACCACAGAGATCCGAATTCGATTTTTCTTTTTGGTATGCGGAGACCACTTGACCTAGTTTAATTTCTGTTATTTACATTAATTTATTAACTGCTGTATGTAGAAATAAACCAGTTAGTAAACCCCGAAAATCTATATTTTTCAAATTTCAAAAAACTACGAAACCGAGCACGCCCCGCTAAACGGGACCGCCCCGTCATGTACCAAGTGTACCAAAAGGTGCGCGCAGTGTACCCAGACGTGTGAGATTTTATAAAAACTGATTTGGACGTGCGTGCGCGTCGAAATCAGCCCGTATCCGTAGCAAATCTCCTGTGTCATAACTTTTGCAAAAGCCCTACGCATTTAGTCCATGCTCGTCAGAATGTGACAAAACTTATGCCATTGGACTCGTGGTATCGCGCTGGTCCTGTGACCCATATTTCACGCAATTCTGAGATAGTTGACCAAGTCGCCTATTTGCGGGCCCCACGATTGACTTTTTGGGCAAAATTGTGTTCGGCTCACTGAAATCCACATTTGGACATACCGTTGAGTTCGTACTGACATTTAGAATCTGTTTGACCTATAATTTGTCTAATTTAGAGATATTTACCTTTGGCACACTTTTTGGTGCAAAGTGGCCCACATGTGGAGCCCGCTTTGACCCAAAATTACTGTTTTGCCCCTGTGTCCAAATTGGATGAAAGGGTAGTATTTTTTAGCTATTTTGCTTATGCTGGGAACGTTGGTCATATTTATTTCAGTATCCGGAGACGTTCATTCTGAGGCCGTAGTTTCTGACTCTTGGTGTTTGACATCCGGACGTTACACTCTTCAGCTCTCTTGCCAGGCAAGTATACCTTGCCTTGTTGTATTGTTTAAATTATGTATTATTATTTGAATGTTTATATTATATAACTGTGCGCGTCCGAGAGAGACTCGGGTGCAGTCAACGGAGGCGTTGACGTTAGGACTTATGTCTGACCTAGAGTCTAGTAGACCCACCTAAAGTTGTGGAATTATTGGTATAACTCCCTAGGCCTTGTGTCACTACCACGTTCCAAAAACAGGGGTAATTTTGACTTATATATATATATATATATATACATATATATATGATATTGCATGTATTTAAATTAAATAATTGCATAAGGTGTGTATTTATAAATATATTATATACTGTGATCTTAATGTTTAGCTAGTAGACTGGACCTAGAAGCCCACTAGATGAACACCTGACCAAAATGTAGGGTTATAAATTTTTATTGTATTATTAGAATTTAATTATTGGAGATAGTAATTAATTACCGTAATTTTATTTCATTGTTGCGCCTTGCCGTTGCTTCGATATTTGGAGTGCTACCCTAGCTTTTGCCTTCCAACCAATTTCACAACCTTGCCCTAGACGTGCCCGCCTTCCATTCTGATATTTTTGTAACTCATAATCATGCTCTTTTGTGCTTCATTTTAGTCGCATAATATTCGTCGCAGACGTTTATTTAATTTCTAAATAAATTTGAACTTATATCATTGTGCGTTCCAATCGAAATTGGAGGCAATCCTGACCCATTTTCGTGCAACCCAAATTAGGGTAATATTCTATTCTGAGTCTTCTTCACTAATGATATTTGTCATGCCCCAGTCCCAAAATATCGAGGGACCGGACGCGTGATAATGGCCAGCAGCACACACCGATGGACAAACCCAATTTAATGGATCCATCGGGGCGTACTTAAGCTGTAATACAATAGTCAGGGTCTACTAATCTCATCCACAGAATGAATATATCAATATCAACAAAAGGAAATATAAACATCATCATCAAGTCACAAGTACATAAATCGGGGAACAAACCCAATATAAGTCTGATACAACTGTCAAGATACAAGAATAAAGATATCAACAACAATACTGAGTATGGAAACAGTATATACTCAGAAGATACCGTAGAAGTCACTCAACTGCTGGATCTGGTACTGCTCCAGTGCCTGCTACTGTTCCTGATTCTGCTCCTGCTAATGCTCATGTCCTGTATATCTTTGGGTCGAACTCGTCGGCTAATCGTGGGGACATAATCCGGATCCAGGTCCTCAGGGGACATAGCAAGGTACAAGAAAGCTCATGCCAAAATAAAGCAGTGCAGCAAATAAATGAAACAATAGGGTAAATATATAACCAGCTAAGTGATATGCAATATGAGAGCAGCACTATAACTCAAGCTGAAACTACTACAAGCTCTGTGTCGGGGAGCCGATAGCAGTAATATCTTGTGGTTGTCTAGCTCAAAGGGAGACTACGACGCCGGCATAATATATAATCAACCTGTAGTTTGTGTGACTCTCCCCACCCAATATAATCATGCATCTCATATCCACGATGTCTCATGTCCATGCCATACAGGATCATAACTAATGCATCCAGTCATATAATATCTAAGCAAAGGAATAAGTCATGAAAACTGTATCCTATACAGAATTACCATGAATAGTGTCAGTGTCCTGGGTAAAACGTACTTGATAATGCAAGTACGAGAATGCATAGGGTCACGATATCCATGTCTATGTGACTTTATACAACTCCGCGTATGAAGTTGGCACCCGACTATAATCGGACACTAAGTAAGTCACACGGTCCTAAGTTAAAATATGTACAACAAGTATATATGTCAAGGAATTAAGTAACAAAAAACTGCAGAGATTGGCAAGGTACACTTGCCTGGGGTTCCTGCTCCAATTGTAGCTCTGACTTCAAAGGGATTTGCAGGCAGTACTCCGGTTGCTGAAATAGACATCACCATCAGATCCAGAAAATATTAATCAGCTAGAAACGCCGGTCCTTGAGTCCAATTTGGACACAGGGGCGAAAAGACAATTTCGGGTCAAAGCGGGGTTCACCTGTGGCCCACTTTGCACCAAAAAATGCGTCAGGGTCAAAGGTCTCCAAATCTGTGCAACTTAGTGTCAACAGATCAGGAACAATGATACGAACCCAACGGAACTTTCAGAATTGGATTCCGATGGGCCGATCACAAAATTGCCCGTCAAGTGGAGCCTGTGGGGCCCACGACACGCGATTTTGTCAACGTTCTCAGAATCGAACCAAACTTGGCTCACAGGACCAGTGTATTGCTACCAGTCCGATGGCGCAAGTTTCCTCTTGATCCGACGTATGTACACTAAGTTACAGCGAGATTCAGAAAGGTCGAATACGGGACGGTGTCCGTGGATACGCATTGATTCCGGTGTGCACGCACATCCGAATCAACTTTTGTGAAATCACGCACGTCCGTATCGACGACGCGCACGTATCGGTGAAGACCGCACGCGACCAAGTCGTCCCGTTTGGCTGGGCGTACTCAGTTCCGGGGTGAAATAGGGTGTTGTTTTTCTGTTTTTGGATCACGGTTCGCGATCACCACAGGACGCGATGCACCGAGCGGTTTACACGGGCACCGAGGGGGTCACACAGCCTACGCGTCACAACTGACGAATAGAAATTGGGGCAGCGAGGAGAAAGTTATGAGTACCTGAACAGGGCTCAAAAACAGAGATTTTCTCGTGTTCGACATGACACAAGGGACACTGTGTCCTATGTCCAAGCCGTGTCCCCTCTAGGGTTTGGGCTCTGTATCAAATAGGGCAGCCGGAGGCGGACGGAGGGAGGCTGGAGACGGCTGCGGTGGCGAGGGCTGGAGGCGGCGGCGGGCGGGAAGTCGTCGGCTAGGCTCGGGCGGTAGCTGCGTCGGGTGTCAGTGTTGGAGGGCGGCCCGATGGTCGGCTGGGACGGCGTGAATTGGGGCTCGGGTTGATCTGCGGGTGCTGGACGGCTGAGGGGTCGGGCTCTCGGAGCTCGACAGAGGCGGAGGAGCCAGACTGGAGGCAGGAGATGGCCGGACGGGGATAGGACGACGGAATAGGTTGACCGGAGGCGGTGGAGGGAAAAATTTTGGGCCGGCTGCGGTTTAAATAGGGCGATAGGGAGGTCGTCGGTCGGCGGTTAAGGTAGAAGAGGAGGCGGCTTCGGTTATACGGGGGCCAAGCGGCGGTGGGAGGCCAAACAGCGGCGGTTGGTGTAACACCCCGTTCCGCTGAAGCGGACTGCCGTTTCAAATGGCAATAGTGCAGCTGTTCCGACCCGCTTTACCTCAAACGAGAAGCAAAGGATATCCAGACTTGTCCCTGCAGGAAATCAACTTTGACTTTTAGAGGCTCGCTCGGCGTATCGCTCTACCGAGGCGAATCATCGCTAAGGTGGGTGGCTACGGTGAACTTGTCTTTGCTTAGCCAGTACACATAAAATCTGGAATATTCATGCTAGTCGCTAGGTGATTCACCCCCTGTATGCTAATAAATCCAAAGCACCTAGCTAAGGGAATAATCCCAACTGTATTGCTTGCTAGAACATGGAAAATGAAATACTGCTTATGTTCATACCATCGCATGCTAAGTCCCTTAACGGTTTCATCTCTCGGCTTACCTTCGGGTCCGAGCAACGTGTTTACTTATGTTCCTTAGAAACGCATGCTTGTCTGCTTGTAATGTTGCCATGTTTTCATCCAAACCCCGGAAGACTACTACGTAGTCGTTCCGTGCCTGAATGAACCTGCAATTATCCGGGACCGTTAGGTCACCAAGGCAGCCCCGAACCAGGGGAATGCATCAAGACAAGTTATTGTACAGAACCAAGATTCAAGTATCCTGTATACTCGTGTACTCGTGTTCCCGTGCACTCGTGTTCTCATGTTCTCGTGTTCTCGTGTTCTAGTGCACGCGTGTTCTCGTGTATCTCGTGTAATCGTGTTGCCTGAGATTGGTCTAATAAATCGTGTTGCCTGAGATTGGTCAAATAAATCGTGTTGCCTGAGATTGGTCAAATAAATCATGTTGCCTGAGATTGGTTAACCCTGACTTGCATGTTGCGGACTAGTTCCACGGACGGTCACCGGGGCACTGGGGCCGATCCGGTCCGGATGGAGCTCGTGTGTAGTCTCGTGTGCAGGGAGGATAGCTTACAACGCATCGTGTTCGTGTGCCTCATGTACACGCGTAGCATGCTATCCTTGTCCTCGACTATGTCCAAAATGGCTTTGCCAGCGACCGTGTTCATATAGATAAGTCATCCTCGCTTAGCGGCTATCCGCGTGCGAGTCACTGCATCGCATCAAGAACAACTAAACACCTGAACGATCATGTTAAAATGACCCTCGTATTTGCATATGATATGCCTCCTGAATGTTATACTTGCCCGTGCTTGAATTAACAATGTTTGCCTCAATATTTGCCTTGGACAGGGAAGGAGATGGTAAGTTGGTAAGTCTCGCCGTGTTTCCTCTCATGTTGCACGGTGCACTGCCCGACACGTTAGGCTATTCAATATTTGCATGAAACTGATCCTAAGGCAACTAGAAAGACAACTTAATAGTTGTGCATGGAACCTGTGTTAGGTGTTTGGATTTGTCGAGCGGGCGAGTAGCTTCCCCACCAGTGCATTCAATGTACTGATAATCCACCAGTTTGTGTGTAGGGTGCGGGAGAACCTCGTTCGGTGCGGATGCCTCCAACGTGCGTGTTAAGGCCAGGAGTTCCCTCTGAAGCCTTGCAACGGTGCGTCTGGAACAGAAGCACATATACAAGGCATAATGTTGGAACATAGCCCGAACTCGCCTGACCATCGCCTGTACAATCATTCCACAATTGTAGCCACTTGGCACACTTTTACTGTTTCAGAGAGAGGCTTGAGCGACTTGTAATCTCGGCTATACGCCTCCTATAACACAAGTTTATATCAATAAAAGAGCTTGCTTTACTTCAACTTGTGTTTCTATGCTTCCGCTATATTTGTCGACTTAGTGAACCTGTTACCGATCGCCTATGCGTTCATGACTCCGCTGCACTCGGACAATCTGTGCGACTCTGTAGCTTAGAACTCTTGTCGCCAGCCAATGAACCATGGCCTTGCACGGGCATGGCTCACGCTCGTACGGCATCACGCCCGGATGGGTTAAGCGATCATTTCTGCGGGAGCACTGGCGAGGGTGATTCCCGCCTAGCGGTAACGGCCGATTGCCTGCGGGAGATCGGGGCGTGACATGTTGGTATCAGAGCCTGGCTTCTACGCCTTTGGACTTCAATTCGATATCTCTATTTCGAAAGCTCGTTCGTGGGTTATGTGCACGCTCTCTCTCAATGCCTCGATGGGATATTCCAACAATAAGTCTAAATACTTTCAAAATATATTTTGAATGATAAGATATGATTGCTTGTCTGGTTGTATGCTGCGAGTGGCCTTTGTGCCAACCTGTGCGAACCCTTGAGAGTATCGCTAGTAGCTTGTCCGATTTTTACTAACTCTAAGTTTGGTTGAATGCATCTATTCGAGGGACGACTTGAACTAGTGCACCATCCAAGACTTAAGAAAAGGTGAAACTCGAGTGCTAAGACTTCGCTATCACTAAGCTGGTTGACGTATTCACGCTAGAAGTGCACTTCGAAAGTGCGCACGATCCAGTCTAAGCGATATGCTGATTTCGACGCTTGTGCAAGTGAATATCCAAATGAATAAGTACAATGACTTGTCTAGGATTGCCTCAACCCTAGATCACTACTTGTCCTCAGTAAGTCTCGAGGACGAGACTTTTTCTAAGTTGGGTAGGATGTAACACCCCATTCCGCTCAAGCGGACTACCGTTTCAAACGGCAATAGTACAGCTGTTCCGACCCGCTTTGCCTCAAACGAGAAGCAAAGGATATCCAGACTTGTCCCTACAGGAAATCAACTTCGACTTTTAGAGGCTCGCTCGGCGTATCACTCTACCGAGAAGAATCATCGCTAAGGTGGGTGGCTACGGTAAACTTGTCTTTGCTTAGCCAGCACATATAAAATCTGGAATATTCATGCTAGTCGCTAGGTGATTCACCCCCTGTATGCTAATAAATCCAACGCACCTAGCTAAGGGAATAATCCCAACTGTATTGCTTGCTAGAACATAGAAAATGAAATACTGCTTATATTCAGACCATCGCATGCAAAGTCCCTTAATGGTTTCATCTCTCGGCTTACCTTCGGGTCCGAGCAACGTGTTTACTTATGTTCCTTAGAAACGCATGCTTGTCTGCTTGTAATGTTGTCGTATTTTCATCCAAACCCCGGAAGACTACTACGTAGTCGTTCCGTGCCTGAATGAACCTGCAAGTATCCGGGACCGTTAGGTCACCAAGGCAGCCCCGAACCAGGGGAATGCATCAAGACAAGTTATTGTACAGAACCAAGATTCAAGTATCCCGTATACTCGTGTACTCGTGTTCCCGTGCACTCGTGTTCACGTGTTCTCGTGTTCTAGTGCACGCGTGTTCTCGTGTATCTCGTGTAATCGTGTTGCCTGAGATTGGTCTAATAAATCGTGTTGCCTGAGATTGGTCTAATAAATCGTGTTGCCTGAGATTGGTCAAATAAATCGTGTTGCCTGAGATTGGTCAAATAAATTATGTTGCCTGAGATTGGTTAACCCTGACTTGCATGTCGCGGACTAGTTCCACGGACGGTCACCGGGGCACTGGGGCCGATCCGGTCCGGATGGAGCTCGTGTGTAGTCTCGTGTGCAGGGAGGATAGCTTGCAACGCATCGTGTTCGTGTGCCTCATGTACACGCGTAGCATGCTATCCTTGTCCTCGACTACGTCCAAAATGGCTTTGCCAGCGACCGTGTTCATATAGATAAGTCATCCTCGCTTAGCGGCTATCTGCGTGCGAGTCACTGCATCGCATCAAGAACAACTAAACACCTGAACGATCATGTTAAAATGACCCTCGTGTTTGCATATGATATGCCTCCTGAATGTTATACTTGCCCGTGCTTGAATTTATAATGTTTGCCTCAATGTTTGCCATGGACAGGGAAGGAGATGCTAAGTTGGTAAGTCTCGCCGTGTTTCCTCTCATGTTGCACGGCGCACTGCCCGACACGTTAGGCTATTCAATATTTGCATGAAACTGATCCTAAGGCAACTAGAAAGACAACTTAATAGTTGTGCACGGAACCTGTGTTAGGTGTTTGGATTTGTCGAGCGGGCGAGTAGCTTCCCCACCAGTGCATTCAATGTACTGATAATCTACCAGTTTGTGTGTAGGGTGCGGGAGAACCTCGTTCGGTGCGGATGCCTCCAACGTGCGTGTTAAGGCCAGGAGTTCCCTCTGAAGCCTTGCAACGGTGCGTCCGGAACAGAAGCACATATACAAGGCATAATGTTGGAACATAGCCCGAACTCGCCTGACCATCGCCTGTACAATCATTCCATAATTGTAGCCACTTGGCACACTTTTACTGTTTCAGAGAGAGGCCTGAGCGACTTGTAATCTCGGCTATACGCCTCCTGTAACACAAGTTTATATCAATAAAAGAGCTTGCTTTACTTCAACTTGTATTTCTATGTTTTCGCTATATTTGTCGACTTAGTGAACCTGTTACCGATCGCCTATGCGTTCATGACTCCGCTGTACTCGGACAATCTGTGCGACTCTGTAGCTTAGAACTCTTGTCGCCAGCCAATGAA
Source organism: Iris macrosiphon (assembly GCA_036927795.1). Classification (NCBI taxonomy): domain Eukaryota; kingdom Viridiplantae; phylum Streptophyta; class Magnoliopsida; order Asparagales; family Iridaceae; genus Iris; species Iris macrosiphon. The sequence continues at coordinate 113,936,651 of JAYESA010000005.1, read as the reverse complement.
CCATGGCCTTGCACGGGCGTGGCTCACGCTCGTGCGGTATCACGCCCGGATGGGTTAAGCGATCGTTTCCGCGGGAGCGCTGGCGAGGGTGATTCTCGCCTAGCGGGAACGACCGATTGCCTGCGGGAGATCGGGGCATGACAGTTGGCCGGTCGGAGGGGAGGTGAGGAGTCGGGGAAGAGAGAGGAAATATTAACGGGTTTGCGGGTGCGGGTTCGGTCGGGCGGACCCGACCCGACCCAGTAGGGCGGTCGGTCCGGTCGGGTTCAGCTGGACCGGGTTCAGGCCGGTTCAGCCCGGTTTGAACCCGGTTCATCCCGGTTTATTTTGGGTTTATTTAATTAATTATTTAAAATAGGTTTTTGGCTTTTAAAAATATTTTCGGGGTCCAATAAATTCCCAGAAAATTACCCTAAGTCCAGTATTTTATTTTACACCAAAAAATATTATTTTCATAATATTTTAAAAACATTTAATCTTATTTAATGCCAAAATACTCTGGTTTTTAATTAGTAAAAATTCCCGAAAAATCCAAAAAAATTCTGAAAAATCCAGTTTTGAAAATTTTGAAAATCAGGGGGTTTACAATCTACCCCCTTAAGAGGATTGCGTCCTCGCAATCAAAGAATAACCGGTCAACAGAGATGACACGGTTACAAAATTTATTCGAAGCACATCAAGATTAAGAAAAGTCAAAGTTGTGGGTTTAAACACATAGGGAAAATCATTTCCCTGAGCAATGGAAGTTATGCAATTTCCCAAATGTAGAAAATCTAGAAAATTACAGTTTTTAGAAAACCAAGTTATCTTTTAAAAATATATCAGGTTAACAATTGTAAAATATTCTTAGTTATTTAACAAATTCAAAATTACTAGGTTAACACTATGTTATCATTTATTAACAATTTAAAACTGTCAGGTTAAGTCTAGGGTCACGAACCAGCAGGCACGAACTACAGAAATGCTAGAAATAGAACTACAAAAACTTACTCGCATTAGCTACTCCACGATTCTGCGCGTTCTCCAAGGTCATCGCCAGGGCTTGTCCGCATCCTTGTAGTTGATTCCTCTGCTGCTGTTGAGCCTGCTGGAAGAGTAGTGCCTGGGGTATCAAAGGTGGCCTCGGTTGATACCCTCCTGGAACTTGTGGTAGGACTCCTTCAACTTCCGTTTGCGGTGCTCCCAATGCTGGATAGGCTGGCCTCGGTACTGGTAACGCTTGTTGGTTAACCTTTGGTGCTCTTTCTCGACGCTCAGGACATTTCCTTAATAAATGCTGACTGGATCCGCAAGCTAAACATAATCTCATTTTTCTTCTGCACTGGTTCTCAATATGGCCTCGCCTGCGACAATATGGACAGACAGGTATTGCCTGTGGAGATGCTTCTGGTGGCTGGTGAATGTGAAGTCTTTTTACAACTTCTTCTTGTGGTGCTCCGGACGATCGCTTCAGACTGGTCTCTCTTCTAGTGATGCGCTCCATGCGTCGGGCTGCAGCAAGGACGTCCGAGTAAGATGTGGGAGCAACGGATCCAATTAGTTTCTGTAGCTCAATATTTAGTCCGTCGAAGAACTTTTCAGCCTTCTCTTCTTCTGTCGGAATCAAGGTTGGGTCGAAGCGACTCAGACGAATGAATTGTGCGTTGTACTCTTCCACTGTCATGCTGTCTTGAGTGAGGCGATTGAACTTATCCCGAAGTTCTGATCGAGCGATGGCTGCAATGTACATCTCCTGAAAGAGTCTAGAGAACTCTTCCCAAGTGACTCGGTCTGGTCCGAGCCGGGTCTCTTCAGATAGCCACCAGTGATGAGCATTGTCTGTCAACTGCATTCTAACGGCGGTCATCCAACGTTCTCGTGGAATCTCAGCTGCTTCCAATTGATGTTGAGTGTTGGTGAGCCATTCATGAACTTCTATGGGCTCTTCTTTTCCTGAGAAGGTACGAGGCTTCAGCTGGCGAAAATCGGCGATAGAGCCCGTCGTTGGCCGTCGTGCTGGTAGATCTGCCCGCTCTAGTACGATTACTATACCGCTCCTCAAATTCACTGCCTTATGACGCAGAGCCTCTTGTTGAATTTGTTGTTGAGCTTGCATCATTGCTTAGATCATTTGTAATATCTGATGCCCGTCCATAACCTGCCCTTGTGGGAATACGGGCATTGGTGGAGTAAACTGCGTCGATGGTGGAATGTCATCTTGCTGGATTCTCGAGGCATGCTGACTTGCTTGTTGTGATGATGGACCTTCACAAAATGGTGTCACTTCCTCTTCATTGGTTACCAAAGCATCCCGTGGTGATATTGCAGGAGTCTCGTCGTTTGCTTGTGAATCCATAACTCTGCAACCAAAATAAATAGTAAGAGGCGTACAAGAATCAAGGCAAGATGCAAGTCGAGAAATTAATTCGAATTTGATATGGATATCAAGAACGTTTCAAACAAGTGGATGAGATCCTAAAAACTTATCCTATTCTTATTGCAGGCCTGTTCGGTCCCTAAATTGAAACCGAATAATTTAGTCGTTGACCTGCATGGGCCACAACAAAAACCATGTCACTCCCCAGTCCCAAAATATCGAGGGACCGGACGAGTGATAATGGCCAGCAGCACACACCAATGGACAAACCTAATTTAATGGATCCATCGGGGCATACTTAAGCTGTAATACAATAGTCAGGGTCTACTAATCTCATCCACAGAATGAATATATCAATATCAATAAAAGGAAATATAAACATCATCATCAAGTCACAAGTACATAAATCGGGGAACAAACCCAATATAAGTCTGATACAACTGTCAAGATACAAGAATAAAGATATCAACAACAATACTGAGTATGGAAACAGTATATACTCAGAAGATACCATGGAAGTCACTCGACTGCTATATCTGGTACTGCTCCAGTGCCTCCTACTGTTCCTGCTTCTGCTCCTGCTAATGCTCCTGTCCTGTATATCTCTGGGTCAAACTCGTCGGCTAATCCTGGGGACATAATCCGGATTCAGGTTCTCAGGGGACATAGCAAGGTACAAGAAAGCTCATGCCAAAATAATGTAGTACAGCAAATAAATAAAATAATAGGGTAAATATATAACCAGCTAAGTGATATGCAATATGAGAGCAGCACTATAACTCAAGCTAAAACTACTACAAGCTCTATGTCGGGGAGCCGGTAGCAGTAATATCATGTGGTTGTCTAGCTCAAAGGGAGACTACGACGCCGGCATAATATATAATCAACCTGTAGTTTGTGTGACTCTCCCCATCCAATGTAATCATGCATCTCATGTCCACGACATCTCATGTCCATGCCATACAGGATCATAACTAATGCATCCAGTCATGTAATATCTAAGCAAAGGAATAAGTCATGAAAACTGTATCCTATACAGAATCGCCATGAATATCTCAGGACGATTCTGTATCATGAATAGTGTCAGGTGTCCTGGGTAAAACGTACTTGATAATGCAAGTACGAGAATGCAAAGGGTCACGATATCCATGTCTATGTGACTTTACACAACTCCGCGTACGAAGTTGGCACCCGACTATAATCGGATGCTAAGTAAGTCACACGGTCCTAGGTTAAAACATGTACAACAAGTATATATGTCAAGGAATTAAGTAACAAAAAACTGCAGAGATTGGCAAGGTACACTTGCTTGGGGTTCCGACTCCAATTATAGCTCTGACTTCATTTGCAGGCAGTACTCCGGTTGCTGAAATAGACATCACCATCAGATCCAAAAAATATTAATCAGCTAAAAACGCCTGTACTTGAGTCCAATATTTACACAGGGGCAAAAAAGACAATTTCGGGTCAAAGCGGGGTTCACCTGTGGCCCACTTTGCACAGAAAAACACGTCAGGGTCAAAGGTCTCCAATTCTGTCCAACTTAGTGTCAACAGGCCAGGAACGATGATACAAACCCAACAGAACTTCCAAAATTTGATTCCGATGAGCCGATCACAAAATCGCCCGTCAAGTGGAGCCTGTGGGGCCCACGACACGCGATTTTGTCAACGTTCTCAGAATCGAACCAAACTTGGCTCACAGGACCAGCGTATTGCTACGAGTCCGATGACGCAAGTTTCGTCTTGATCCGACGTGTGTACACTAAGTTACAGCGAGATTCAAAAAGGTCGAATACGAAAAGGTGTCCGCGGATACGCATTGATTTCGGTGTGCACACACATCCGAATCAACTTCTGCAAAATTCTGCACGTCCGTATCGACGACGTACACGTATCGGTGAAGACCGCACACGACCAAGTCGTCCCGTTTGGCGGGGTGTACTCAGTTCCGGGGTGAAACAGGGCATTGTTTTTCCTGTTTTTGGATCGCGGTTCGCGATCACCACAGGACGCAATGCATCGAGCGGTTTGTACGGGCACCGATAGGGTCACACAGCCTACGCGTCACAACTGACAGAATAGAAATCGGGGCAGCGAGGAGAAAGTTATGAGTACCTGAACAGGGCTCAAAAATAGAGATTTTCTCGTGTCTGACATGACACAAGGGACACTGTGTCCTGTGTCCAAGCCGTGTCCCCTCTAGGGTTTGGGCTCTGTATCAACTGTGGCTGCCGGAGGCGGCCGGAGGGAGGCTGGAGACGGTTGCGGCGGCAAGGGCGGAGGCGGCGGCGCGCGGGAAGTCGTCAGCTGGGCTCGGGCGGTAGCTGCGCCGGGTGTCAGTGTTGGAGGGCGGCCCGATGGTCGGCTGGGACGGAGGGAATTGGGGCTCGGGTTGATCTGCGGGTACTGGACGGATGAGGGGTCGGGCTCGTCGGATCTCGACAACGGCAGAGGAGCCGGACTGGAGGCAGGAGATGGCCGGACGGGGATAGGGCGGCAGAATAGGTTGACCGGAGGCGGAGGAGGGGAAAATTTTGGGCCGACTGCGGTTTAAATAGGGCGATAGGGAGGTCGTCGGTTGGCGGTTACAGTAGGGGAGGAGGCGGCTTCGGTTACGCGGTGGCCAAGCGGCGGTGGGAGGCCAAACGGCGGCGGTTGGCCGGTCGGAGGGGAGGTGAGGAGTCGGGGAAGAGAGGGGAAATGTTAACGGGTTCGCGGGTGCGGGTTCGATCGGGCGGACCCGACCCGAGCCACTAGGGCGGTCGGTCCGGTCGGGTTCTGCTGGACCGGGTTTAGGCCGGTTCAGCCCGGTTTATTTTGGGTTTATTAACTAATTATTTAAAATAGGTTTTTGGCTTTTAAAAATATTTTCGGGGTCCAATAAATTCCAAAAAAATTATCCTAAGTCCAGTATTTTATTTTATACCCAAAAATATTATTTTCATAATATTTTATTATATTTTAAAAATATTTAATTTTATTTAATGCCAAAATACACTGGTTTTTAATTAGTAAAAATTCCCAAAAAATCTTGGAAAATTCTGAAAAATCCTGTTTTGAAAATCTTGAAAATCAGGGGGTTTACAATATTTGTGGCCCAACCTAATTTTGGCCCATGTAATCCTAATTAATTTTAGAACACCGCTTGTATTTATTTCTAATTAAATTGGGGATACCATTTTGACTAATCCCGTTAAATCCCGACTTAATCCAAATACCCCACTAATTAAGCCCATACCAAATATACAACGCCCCCTCACCCTACAAAACACCAAACACCAAATCGCCCGCCAAATTTTCATTATTTTATGTGTCTGTACAAATACCCAAATTTAAGGGGGCTAATTTGTAAATATTGCATTAGGTGTCAACACCCCATTAGTTCAAACCAATGGGGAAGCCCTAATATTGACTAGTCAACCCAACCCTCACCCTTGCATGAAGGAATTCCTTCATGTCAAATCTTGACCACCCATTCAAGATGGGTGCATCATCACCATTCATTTCCTACTCACATATCCTATTTAATGTCCCCTCAAGGCTCTCTTCCCAACAAAGCCCTAATCCCCAAACCTAGGAAAGCCCCCATCTCCTCCCCCTCACTCAACTGTAGCATCCTCCTTCTTTTTTTCATTTTCCTTTCTTCTTCTCTTCTTCTTCTTCCTTTCTTCTTCTTCTTCTTCTTCTTTTTTAAATTTAAAGGAAGGGGGGAGGAGGGAAACCACTCCCTACTGCCACTGTTCATCTCAGCCCGGCCAAGACATCTTCGGCCCGGCCATCTGTTCAGCCTCCGCCGGTATCCTCCTCTCCTCCATTCAACCCGCACCATCCCCTCCGGCCTCGCTCCTCCCTATATCACATCTCCCCCGACCTCGAGCTCACCCTACACCCTGAACCACCCCCTATCTCCAACAGTCTCGGCCGAGCCTCGACGAGCTCCACCTTCAGCCCGGCGAGTCCCGCACCTCGAGCCACCCGTTCACCCCTACCCCGGCAGCCCGCAGCCACTGCTCCACGAGCAACCATCCCGAGCTCCGGCGTGCCCATCGCCATTGCTAGCTGCTCCGCCAGCACCTCGGCCAAGCTCCGGCCATTCCTACACCTCCCAACGCCACCTCCACCAGAGCACGACCACCACCCGCAGCTCACACCCCCCAACACCACCACGACCTCCCTTTCTCCCTCCTTCAGCTACATTAGAACCACCGCTCCTCACCACAACCTCCTTCAGCCGGCCACCCCGTTTGAGCCCAACTCCGGCGAGCTCTCCCCTTGAGCCCCCTCGCTGCACCACCACCACGAACAACACCTCTTCCCGCTGCTCTCCTCCTCCAGCTCGAGTCTTCCCTGACTTCCCTGCATTCCCTCCTCCCTCTGTTCGTCCCTCCAGCCTCTAGTCTCCGGCCACCCCATCGTCATCAGAACTCATCACCACCACCATCATCATCAGAGCTATTCCACTACTCCGGCGAGCCATCCCCCTCAACCGAGCCTCCTCCTCCTGCTGACGGACCACCACCAGGACCACCAGCCCCCCGTCGACATCCTTGTCTTCATCCTCCTCGTCATCGTCGTCTTCGCCATCGTCGTAGACGCGCGCAGATACGACTTCCTCCCCTCACGTACGTATGTACGTGTGTACGTGTGTATGTAGGTATGTATATAGTATATCCCCTATTAGTGTATATATATATATATATATATATATATATATATATATATATTTATATGTATATATATGTATATATATATCGTATATTTCTCTAAATTAGTATATACGTATTTAAATGATATATGTTAAATGTTAAATTGGTATATATATATACATAAATGTATTTTGGTATAAATATATATATATTGTATTGGTATATATATATGTACATATATACGTATATGGTATATGTGTAATTTTACTTAGTATATATATATATATATATATATATATATATATATATATATATTTATATATATATATATATATATTTATATATATATATATATATATATATAGTATATCCTCAAATTAATATATATATATTTACATAGTATATGTTAGTATATATGGTACATGTATTAGCATTTATTAAATGTATTTTGGTGTTTAGTATACATAGTATAATTCTAAATTGGCATATGTTCGTATGTATGTATATGTACTGTATAAAGTATTTTCTAATATATTTTTATTTGTACATATAGTATTAATTTTATTTAGTATATAAATATATATAAGTATTTTATATCTCTCTCCATAATATATGTTTATATATATATACAAAGTATTAGTTTTATTTAAAGTATATGTATACGTATATCTATTATTGTAATTAATTTAATGATATGTATATTTATATATATATATATATATATATATATATATATATATATATATATATATACTAGATGACCCGAGTGTAAATACGGATATCCCGTAACTACACATGACCTTGTGACCCTGTGAACTGTTGGTAGTCCGCCACATGTACACTGACGTACTGGCGAGCCCCGCATCATTTTGACCGTCTGTCTTTCACAGCAATCACAGACGCGACGCCCGTGCAACTTGACGCACTTGACCCTAGTTGACTAGTGCCATACCTGGCATAGCCCCTGAGTTCGATGTATTTTTTATTGTGTGTTAGTGTAGCATCTGATGCAAATGTTGTATTGTTTTATTATATGTCTATAGGACTGTTGGATCATCCAAACGCTACCCTGGGACAGGATATTGATATTACCAGCTAAGGACCCAAGGCGAGTACATTCTCTGATTAGCTTCTTATTTATGATATCCCCTATGTTCATTATATCTAGTGTAAATATCTATATTCTCGACACACTGGTTATACGGTTGGTATATTCGGATCTCGTCATGAGATGCTATTCCTTGTTCATGGTGTAGCTTGTACAAGTCTTATTTTATTGTTATCTTGTGCATGTACAGACACTGATTTCCAGGGAGATTTGCTACCTTCCTAGGGAATCCTGTGCCATAGCGTACCATGGTTGGATCTACTATACCAGTCGGGGGTAGGGAGTATTTTAGTGTAGATATGTGATCATACCCTTCATGTACAAGTCTTGTTCACATGTTAGTGTTGGTCATACACCGCACATATGACTAGCCAGGCCATTATTCCTGTACAAGTTCCCAAGCCGATCACATGTTAAAGTTAGTACTCACACACTTAGTCATAGTATTCTTGCTCATTGACATATTGTTCCTTCCCGCATTTACTTACAGTATTTTTAGTATTTCCTTTATTGTATATCTCTCGTACATGTACATGCATCTTATATATTTCTATCTATATACTGCTACATAGTTTATATCATTGATATAGAACTGCTATTAGAAATATACTTTGCTCCTTCCTGACTGGAAATATTTTTCCAGACTATGCCTTAGAGGACTGGTGTCCAACATTTTATAGACCACTTGGAGACTAGCTGCAGACTTGGACTTGGTAGTTCAGTTGTGATTCTGGGAGGTCTAGCCGGAAATCACTAGTTATCTAGTTAGTTTCATTCAGTAGTATTTTGGTACCGGATTTGTCTCCGGCATACTTGTTGAGACTCGGATATTTGTCGAGTTAGATTATTTACTTTAGACTTGTGTTGTAATTTATTTTATTTCTTCGATTTCTTATCGTGCTGTAGTTATGTGATTGAGTATGTTGTTCATTTATATTGTGTTATCCGTATCTCCTTATGGACTTAGATACTCGTGCGAGATTGTTTAGATAGTGCTTGACCTAGACAATGTTCTACCGCCGATGTTGCGGCATAGGATGGACGTACCCACGTACTCGTGCCCAAATCCCGGGTGCGGGTCGTGACACGTTGACATATTTCTTACACATGTTGTGAGTCTCATATAGGGCACAGACTTGGGTATGTGGTTGGCCACCTGTACGTGTAGGCGTACGACTGATAGGGAATAACTACTATTAGCAATGCATGTTAGAAGACTTAGCAGTTATTAAAAGTTGGAGCATAGAATATTGTGGTACGAAGGTCCAATCCTTGTCCTTGTTTGGTTAAAGGTTGGGTCATTGTTCTAACGATAGACTATGAGCCAGAGTTACGATGCCTCGGCGTAGTGACTGAAGCGTGTTGTGGATACAATATGCTTAGATCATTGGGCGGGGAGGACAATTAGTAGGCGTATGGGACACCCACTTCCTTTATTCAGATTCCCCGTTCGACGGAACGGTATGGATGTTATATTATGCAGATTCTCGTTCTTCGGAGCGGTATGGACGTTATACTATGCAGATTCCCCGTTCTTTGGAGCGGTATAAACATTATACTATGCATATTCCCCGTTCTTCGAAGCGGTATGGACATTATTATCTTACAGTGCCCAAGTATGGGGGCATATGTGGCATATACTAGCCATTTGTCATGATTGGTGAATTACGTCAGCATATGTCTAGCCTACACTTTCCATACAGTTAAAGTTGTCCTCAAGTTGTATTTCACTTAGATGGTTAGGTTACCCTGGAGTTATTTATTCAGTATTTACTTTATGGCATGCTTTTATGTATCTTGTTATGTCCCTCTGAGGACCTGGCCCCTTTCCAGGTGTATTGTTCATGAGTATTTGCAGGAGCACGTATCTGGACTGGTTGCGTACGTTCCGAGGAGTCCTTTCTTTGAGCCTTGTGATAGTTAGAGGTTGTACTTATATTGTATTTATCTTGTTTATTCTTTGTTCTAGTTCGGTAGTAGATTTATTTCCATCCGACTGTCATCTTTAGATACTTTATTTTGGGATCTGGTTATAGATATTGGTTATTCATTATATTTGATTTTCTGTGGATGAGATTAGATTATACCCTATGATTTATGATGGTTTATACCACTAGTAAATTGTTATTCATATTACAGTGTACGTGTGTTATGGTTTCCATATATTGGAGTGCCATACTCATACGACTGACATGCTTACGTGTCCTAGTCCTACGTATTTTGGGACTGAGGTGTGACATACCCTGAAAGACACGAGCAAGTCTAAAATAGTATATATGAACAATACGATGAGTAAAATATATATTGACGTGTCCGTGTCAAAATGTGACATGCACAAAGCCCCGTGTCAGAGAAAAAATTCCTAAATTAATCCGTGTCTCCAAATTGATGGGATACGGCCTACAAGTATCCAATTATGGATTCAACATTAGCCACACAAAATTAAACAGATGTCAATTTGGTCTAATTGACCAATTGACAAACACAACATGTGTCAATCTCGAAATTTCTCCAAAATTGATACAAAATACACCATAACTTTTTCCATAGGCCTTCTATGAACCTAATTCCAATTCCTATGGGTAGCCTCATAATATGGGGTGGTTTCTAATAGTTAAAAGATAGATTTAGAGTCTACACAAAGAGAAAAAACTGAATTGTACCTAATGGAAGATGGATTCCCTATGAAACTTTCAAAATTAGGTAAAATTGGCCTCAAACTTATAGATACTTGCTCCTCTTTGTAGATCCATGCTTCCTCCTTGTAGATCCTCGCTCTACTAGCCTCCAATAGTGATTTGGAAAGGAATTGGAAAATAATTTGGTGTAGGAATGAAGGAATTTGGTTGAGAGAAATTCTAGATATAGAGTTGAAATAAAAAGAGGAGAGAGAAAATTTCTCCCTCTTTTTTTTAAATGGCCTGCTACTTGACCCCCTCCCCAAATCACTATGAAATGTCAAATATACCCCTTGGGGCCTCTCATATAGAAATAATTAAGGAAGGAAGGTTCTAGTCTAATGGGTTTAATTTAATTAATCCTCCCCCTAATGAATGAGCTTTAAATTAGTCTCAAATCTAACTAAATATAAATGTTGTTCCATGGATCAAATCTAAACTAGTTAGTTCCACTAACACGAGTCCAAAATAATAATCTAACAATAATTAAATAATATAATAAATAATTATTCAACATGCACAATATTTAATTAATTATGAAATGACCAAAATATCTTTTCCTAGAAAATGTGCTAGTGACAAGTCTAACCCCTTAAAATAATTTTTTCCTCAAAATTTAAAGACAAAACTACCCCCAGAAAATAAAAACAGAATAGAACAGACAAGAATAGAATATAACATAACTAGGAAAGAACATACCTCCAGGCACAAACAAATATGGGTAACGCTCTCGCATTTTATCCTCTCTCTCTCCTAGGTAGACTCCCCCGGAGAGTGATGTCTCCATGGGACGCGTACCTAAGGAATAGTCTGGTTCCTCAGCACCTTCTCTCTCCGATCCAGAATCTCAACTGGCTGCTCTGGATAGCTAAGAGTAGGGCCCACCTCTATCTCTGAGTAATCCAACATGTGACTAGGATCCACCACGTACTGTCTCAACTATGACACGTGAAACATATTGTAGACTCCCTCCAATACAGGTGGCAAGTCTAGTCTGTAAGCAACTGCACCGACCCTCTCAAGAATAGTAAAAGGTCCGATGAATCGCGGACTAAGCTTTTTGCCTCCACCGAAATGAATCATGCCTCATGTTGGAGAAATCCTTAGAAACACCAAACTACCAACCTAGAACAAAATACCACCTTAAGAACTTAATCTATAACAAACAACAAATATCAAGCATAAAACAAAAATCTAAAACTATACCTCAAACTCCAAAGATTTTCGGTGGCTATCGGCCCAATGCCGCTGTCTGTCCTGCGCCACTCAAAGTCTGTCCCTGATCAGCTTAACCTTATCCACTTCATCCACAACCATCTCTGGCCCTAGTAAAACTCTCTCTCCAATATCGTCCTATGACAAGGGAGTACGGCATCTCCGACCGTACAGAGCCTCAAATGGTGATATCTTTATACTAGCCTGGTAGCTGTTATTGTAAGCAAACTCTACCAAATGGAGATACTCCTTGCAAGATCCCCTGAAATCTAGTACACAAGTGTGCAACATATCCTCGAGAGTTTGAATAGTCCTCTCTGACTGCCCATATATCTGGGGGTGATATGTAGTACTGAACTTGAGCTGGGTGCCCAAATTTGCGTGCAAACTCATCTAGAAATAAGAAGTAAAACGACTACCCCGATCCAAGACTATGCTGACGAGATATTCAGACTGGAGTCAGGATGAACCTTCAATTTTGGACCCGAGAAGAGTAATTTCTCAATGTTTGAACTCTGTGTATTTCTGGTACTTGGGATACTTTGGGGTCAAGAACGAGTATCTTCTGTGTGAACTCTTTGCAATTGACGACTTCGGGGACTGTTCGGATATGCGGAAAGTCGTGGAGCGTGAAATCATCAGTCTGTAGCCTCTGGGCGTAAAACACCATCGAGCGTGAAATTGTAGACTTGTGGTTCCTGAGCGTAAAGTCGTAGGTTTGTAGCCTCTCGAGCATAAAAGCTACCGAGCACAAAGGCATCCGGGCGTAAAACCATAGACTTATAGCTATCGAACGTAAAGCCGTAGATTCGTAGCTGTCGAGCGTAGAAAGCTCCTTTAGCGTAGGACTGGAGATCTGTAGCCTGTGAGCGTAGAATACCATCGAGCGTGAAATCGTAGACTTGTGGTTCCTGAGAGTGAAGTCATAGGTTCGTAGCCTCTCGAGCATAAAAGCTACCGAGCACAAAGGCATCCGGGCGTAAAACCATAGACTTATAGCTGTCGAACGTAAAGCCGTAGATTCGTAGCTGTCGAGCGTAGAAAGCTCCTTTAATGTAGGACTGGAGATCTGTAGCCTGTGAGCGTAGAACACCATCGAGCGTAAAATCGTAGACTTGTGGTTCCTGAGCGTGAAGTCATAGGTTCGTAGCCTCTCGAACATAAAAGCTACCGAGCACAAAGGCATCCGGGCGTAAAACCATAGACTTATAGCTGTCGAACGTAAAGCCGTAGATTCGTAGCTGTCGAGCGTAGAAAGCTCCTTTAGCGTAGAACTGTAGATCTGTAGCTCCTGAAAAGAAAATTTATTCGAGCGTGAAGTTTGCGGATCTGTTGCTTCTGAGCGTAAACTAAGCGCCACCGAGCATAAGATCATCGATTTGGTATCTGCTGAGCGTAAAGTCGTAGGTTTGTTGCCTCTCGAGCATAAAAGCTATCGAGCACAAAGGCATCCGGGCGAAAAACCATAGACTTATAGCTTGCGAGCGTAAAACCGTAGATCTGTTGCTGTCGAGCGTAGAAAGCTCCTTTAGCGTAGGAACCGCTGAACTACTTTGCGCGAAGAATCTTTTTGAATTCGCTGACTGTCCGCCTTCTCTGAATAATAGGCTGACGTAGGACCCAATCATAACCAAATATTTAATTTAGGAGATTTGGTTAGGGTTTCGAGGAGTCCGTTCGAGGATTCGAGGAGTCGACTCGAACTCTATATATATCCCAAGCTTTTGAGAGAAAAACTTTTTATCTGTCTTCTGCGAAAGAGAGCTTTCGACTGTTTGAGTTTTTCTTCGTTCCTTTTCCGTGCACTTCGAGTCTTCAGAAATGGCGCCGAAACAAACCCCCTCCACTAAGGGAAAGAGCATAGGTTCTTCTTCTCATTCTTCTGCCCCAGCGAGGGAGTTTTCGGTTGGGCAAGGTGAACTTCCTTCTGAGCGAAGTATCCCGCCGACGAGCAGCGCACCCGGTCTTAGAGGTAGAGCCTTTGGGGTGACAAAAAACGACAAAAAATCCTACGCACACGTTGAACGTGACCGCGCTAGGTCGTCTTCTGTGCTGATAGCCTCTTTGAGGAAGATGATGCACGGAGGCATTTTCATCCTTTACGCCCACATTTGTAATGTGCCAGCGTAACAACTCCATATTTTCGTAGTTCCGAGCGTAAAAGCTCTGGCTACCAAAAATTGGCGTATATCGTAAAATTTGAGTTTTACGCTTGTGGAGGGGACTTCCGGCGTAAAATAACCAAATTTGTACAATCCTGGCGTAGAGCATAGACTGTCATTTCTTTTGGTCTGTATGTTTGTGCAAGATTTGTAATGACATATTTTCCTTGCACTTTTGCAGTTGATTTGGGTGAGTCTCCACTGACCGGGGTGATGGGTTCCGCTGCCGGGATGCTGTACTCGAACTATCTGGAGGATCTGTCCCACGTGACATTTCCTATCTCCGGACCCTAGTACCCTGAAGGAAGGGGGATCTTGATATCGGCTCAGGTCGAGCGAATGCTGCTGAGCATGATCAACGGGGAGCCCCTAACGTACGTAGACAGGGAGCAGTACATCAAGCCGGCCTTTCTCTTTGGGGACATGATAGACAAGCAGTCCCAAACGAAGCCCAAGAGAGAACCCTCGGTTTTTCCTGCCGAGAGCGTGGTCTTGTATCTGCCCACGATGCCGAGAGATTATCCCATCTCGGCTTTCCTCCATGCCACACATCGCAGGAGGATGTCGTGGATGCTGACTCCCGATCTTCACGGCAAGCCGGGGAAGATCTTTCATCTGAAAGGGGCTGACCAGGGGTCGTTTATTAGCCGCCCTTCCAGCGTTATAACACTATTCAGGAGACTGTTCCCGGGCAATATCCCGAGTGAAGACAGCTCAGTGATCTAGCCGGTCCAATTGCCGACCTTCTACAACGACTTCATGGGACTAGGTGGGGTATATCCCAAGGAGAATCCTCGGTGCAATGGGTGGATCACCCCAACAAACTTTCGATGGACTTGCCTAGTTAACTGGGCCTTGAAGCACTTTCGGAGAGAGCTGGAGGGCATTGGACTGTATGCCGCTGTGAGTGCGACGAGTGTCGGGTTGCCTCCCAATCCTAATTTGTTCTTGGCACTGATGGAGCGATATATTTCGCTCACTAGGACCTTCGCCACTCCACTGGGGGAGCTAGGATTGGCCCTTCATGAGATGGCAGTTGTCTCGAGACTGCCGATGGGGGATACCCCATATGAAGAGTATGTCCCCACCAACCGGGAATTGGGGGACTTGGACCCTCGGGTGGCGGAAGTGTATCAGGAGCTGATGTGTCAATACTTTGCGTACAGCGCTTTTTATAACGAGCCTTCTGATTTGGCTCACATCACCAAGTGGATGTCCTACCTCTTCTTCCACCAAGCCAGGGCCGTCAAGTCAGAGAAAGCCTCGGGGGGCAAGAATGAGCCCGTGAACTGTTTGGACGTGCTTAGTGCCCAGGTCGTTGAGGATCTTATGGAGGAGGCTAAGGCTCCAGATCAGATTCTCATTGAGGGGGTAGAAAAGTATCCCGAAGGCACTAAGGCCTACAGTTACTTGAGGCGCTGCCGCAGGCCTCTATCTAAGGAAGCCCAGCTGGCCGGTTTCCTCTCGATATGACTGCGTCGAGTAGTAGTGCCTGGTACTGCGTCCGCGGACCGCATTCACCGGAACATCCTGTGGCCGGCAGTGCTCCTGGTGTTCGGGGCAAGACTGGGCTTGCTTCCTACCATGGTGTGCCGTATACAGGCTGGCCTGAGAGCCATGACTGATGGGCTGCTCGTCGATGAAGCTCGGCGTGAGAGTTTTCCCCGGGTGGAATTACCATACCTGTATTTGATGGGATGGTTAATTCTCCACAACCCCCGGGTGATGTCTCCCGGCTCTGGTAGCAGCTCGGGGGATAATTTCTTGCTGAACTACAAAGACTCTCCCTGGAATATGAACACCACTTTGGACTGTCGGCTGGCGTTGAACCTCCGCCACGACTGGAAGCTCCTCTGTACTCCCCCTCCTGTACATCGCAATCAATCAGGGGTAAGACCTGAGGATTCAGGTGGAGAGAAGACCGATCTTTCTCCGGAAGCTTTTAATTGGTTGGTCTGTATTAGACCCTCCCATCTGTTGTACAGGAGCGAAGATCATTGCTTCTTCGAGCCCTACTTGCCTAGTCGATTCGCCCGGCAGTTTGGGTACGATCAGTTGCACGTAGGCAATGCCGTCACCAGCTTCAGGTCCAGGGGCGGACTCATTGATGGAGCCAGAGGGTGGCGATATTTTATCATGGGTTGTACGGGAGCAATCTTCATTGTGCCGGTCGTTACAACCTCCACGGAGCTCCGCATTCTCTATTCTTACGCCCAGTTCTATGTGGCGATTAACACCTTCCATCATAATTTCGATAAGCGTGGAAGCTTCAGGGTACCTCCTTCCCAGTCTGGGGGAAGAGTTGAAGTCCCCTAGGTTTCTTCTGACGAGGGTGAGGAGTCTGGCACTTCGGATGAGCCTCTGGTGTCGTTGCCGAGGTGTGAAGTGCCTCCGGCTGCGGGGGCTTTGGTAGTCTCTTCCGGGAAGCGACGGGCTTCTGCCCCGAGGGAGGCTTTTCTTCGTAAGAGGAGGAAGGAGACTGTTGCTCGTCCTCTCCGCATTCTTGGTATTGAGGCTCCTGGGAGTGAGCCTGCATCTCCCCATATCAGGGATGATTCTTTGGCTGGAGGTTCCTCGCCTTTTAGAGAGGGACCTTCTACAGTTCCGGCCGGCGGCGCCGGAGAATCTTCGCTAGAGGTCGCTGTCGTGGCTACTGCTCCAGGTAGTGGAACGAGATTGCCTGTGTGGCCGCGGCAGTTGGGAAAATCTTTCCCTAGACCAGCAACGGATAAAACTCCCGCCGTGTCAGCAAGCACGTCTAGCGAGACTCCAGTTGACGAACCTTGACTGCGTCTCGGTGAAGGCTTGGCAGAACTCTGGGCGAAGTCGGTTGGCCCACCTCCTTCTTCAGGTATGATAGTTCACATTGCGTCATTAGAGCGTGGTTTAGCTACATCGGCTACAGATGCGCCATATATACCGTTGGCTCTGGGTAAATGTCGTCTTTATGTCTTCCTTTAGAAATATTACCATCATATTGATATCAACTTTCTGGTCCTTTTCTCAGGGGATGGCGTCCACGGGTAATACAGCGTTGAAGAACCTTCTGGCTCTGCTCCGGCTCCTGGTGATGATACGGAGGCTTTCGACTTCGAGGAGGAAATACCTTCGGGGGGCAGCTCTCCTGGAGTGGTTTCGTCAACTCGAGAGGAGGACGAACCCGTCATCGTGACTTTGTCTCTCGCGAGTATGCTAATGACTTCGACCGTCATCGTTGCACCTCCTTCGGTCGCACCACCCGTCGAGGCGGCGGCTGTGGCCACTTCGTCTGCAATCATTCCCGGAGGGGGACTTGCTGATATCGCGTCCACTCCTGGCGTTCAATTGGATCTAGTTGCGCTGACTGAGCAACATACCAGCCTCTTTTACACCGGTTTGAAAACGATGATATCGATTGTGTTGGCAAAGAGTCTAGACTTCGAGCGCCTGAAGAAGACTTCTTAGTTTTTGATCGGGGCTGTCAGGGAGCTCGACGATCCTGGGGTAGCTGACGCCCTGGAGGCGGTGGTTAATGGTTTAGAGCAACCCATTAACGAATACTTGCATTTGACTCGGGGCAGCTTTGATGCTGAGGTCCAGGCCAGATACGACCTCATGACTGCGCGGCTTTCTACGCAGCTGGAAAGCCTAGACAACTCCATCCAAACACATAAGCTGGAGATGGATAAAAGAAAAGTTATCGTGGAAGAGGCTCTCGCTCTTGAGACGAAACTCCGATCCGAGCACGAAGGGAATGCAGCGAGGGCCCGCAAGCTGAAGGAAAAACTCGCTCTTGCAGAGGAGTGGGCTTCTCAGTCGTTGGCAGGTCTAGATGTAGCGACTAGTCGACTGAACGCAGCGCGACGGGATTTGGAGCGTACAGAAGCTGCCCGTGCGGGCTCTCTTCGGGCAAGGGCTGAGCTGACCCTTACAAACAATCCCGAGGCACGGCTGGAGCGGGCTCGCACCGATGCCTTGGTTTCCAGGAATGGGAAGATAGCTGCACTGGAGCGGCTGATTCGCGATCTGACTGCTCCCCCATCATGATGTATCCTTTCTCTTTCACTTCTCCAGATGTAATTCTGCTTTTATCAAGAATAAATAAAAGCGACTCTTTTCTGACTTTTGTGGACCCATCATTTCGGAATATAAATGACAGTTTTTTAGGCGAGAGTGATATCAGAGGTAGTATGGACATGATAGACTCTCGATAAACTTTTTAGCAGGATATATCTATTCAGAGGTCATACAGACATGATAGGATATGATCCAGCTAATTGTGTTCTGGAAGTAGTTTTGTCAGAATTGAGATCCTCGCTATATTCCACTCGAGCAGGAAAGATTAAGCATAGTACCTTTTCAGGAATTTGCTGTTGATAGGTCTCCATTAGGCTGGACTATCCTGTAGGCGCCGTTTGAGAACGTTGTCTCGATCACATAAGGGCCTTCCCACTTGGGCTGGAATTTGCCTTTACTTCTGTGAGTAAGAATCATCGACCTTCTTGCGGCTAGAACTAGCTCGCCGACTTTGAACACTCTTTCCTTTATTCTATGATTGAAAGTTTTGGAAATGCGTGCTTGGTAGAGCGCGATGCGCTGCTGAGCTTGAAGGCGTTTCTCGTCTAATCCTTCTAGCTTTTGGAGCCTTAACAGGTCATTCTTTTCTCGAGTCAGCTCACTAGTCACGGCTATCCTGAGTGACGGGATCTGGATTTCAATGGGGAGAACTGCTTCGCTCCCGTAGACCAGCGAGAATGGGGTGCAACCTGTCGGTGTTCGTACCGTTGTGCGGTATGCCCAGAGACATTCGCCCAGCTTCTCAATCCAATCTTTCTTGTTTGATGAGACGAATTTCTTCAAGAGTTTGATAATGGTTCTGCTGAAAGCTTCCGCCAAACCATTAGCAGCTGGATAATATGCCGTAGAGGCAATATTGTGTATCCGGTTTTTATCGCAAAATCGATGAAACGCTTGGCTGATGAACTGAGGCCCATTGTCGTGAATTATCCTCCGGGGTACCCCAAAGCGATAAATGACGTGATGCTTGATAAAGCTGATCATATTAAACGCCTTCACCTCAGTTAGAGGGATCGCCTCTGCCCATTTGGAGAAGTAATCCGTGATGGCCAGTATGCACTGGTGACCGCTGGAAGAAGACGGGTGAATAGGACCAATGATATCCATACCCCACACTTCGAATGGCCAGGACGCAACCGTAGGATGCAGATATTCAGACGGTTGATGTATGAAGTCTGCATGAACCTGACAGGCTCTACATTGTCTTGCATAATGTATTGCATCTGCGATCATAGTAGGCCAATAATAGCCCATTCTCCTGATGGGATCCTGTAGCTTACGACCGGGTTGATGCGCTCCGCATACGCCGTCGTGAGCTTCCCGGATAATCTGCTGTGCTTCGTCGTTAGAGAGACATCTCAATAGCAGTCCGTCGTAGGTCCGGAGATATAGGCATTGTGAAGATGCATCGTAGTAGAAGCGTAATAATCATCTTTTGACGGATACTGCTTCTTTGGGGTCCTCCGGCAAGATTCCGTATACGACGAAATCTATGAAGGGACTTCTCCAGTCTCTTCTAGGGGGATCTGTGTAAATAGCATAGCTGCGTTCTATGTGAAAGTTGTTCTTCACACAGAATAAATCTCTGTTAAGAAGGATTACCGAATCATGCCTTCTTATAGGAGTGGCGAAATCTACAGCTAGACTGGCTAGGGCATCAGCTTCTAGATTCTGAGATCGAGATACATGCTATAGGAAGAACCCTTTGAATGTCATGGCTATCTCAACCATCGCTCGATGATAGGGGATGAGGTCTGGATTCCGGACTTCATATATTCCTCTAACTTGATTGACGATAAGCAGAGAATCACCGAATGCTTCTAGGGACTCAACCCCCAGCTCTTTGGCGACTTGGAGCCCGATTAGCAGAGTGTTGTACTCTGCCACATTGTTGGAGCAGGGCTTGCTAAGAGAATATGCTCGGTAGATGACGAGCTGATCAGGAGTGACCAGGACGACTCCTACTCCTGAAACGATGTTTCCCCTAGGACCGGTTCTGGAGGCACCATCGAAGAAGAGTTGCCATGCGTCACTTTCCATTGCGGAATTACATTCTGCAACTTTGTCGGGAATGTCCTCGTATAGTTCGGAGGCCTCCGGGATCGGATGAGCAGCTAGGAAGTCAGCCAGCGCTTGGCCCTTGATGGACTTCTGCAGTACGTACACCATGTCATATGGTGTTAATAGCATCGCCCAAGTCGCGAGTCGGAAATTAAGAGCACTAGGCTTGCTCATCAGTACTCGAAGAGGGTTGATCCTGGAGATGATATGAATAGTCTGGCCGGTGACATAGTGTCGCGTCTTCTGGATAGCGAACATCAAAGCCAAGCATTCTTTCTCCACTGGGTTATACCGGTGTTCGGCTCCGACCATCATCCTGCTGAGGTAGTAGATAGCCTGTTCATGACCCATGTCGTTCTTCTATGCGAAAAGAGCTCCTAGCGAATAATCCATCGCTCAAATGTACAGCAAGAATGGTCTTCCCATGACGGAAGGTATCAGAACTGGCGGACTGGTGAGGTAGTGCTTGATATCTCCGAACGCTTGCTGACAGGCTTCGTCCCAAACAAAGGATACACCTTTCTTCATGAGATAAGAAAAGGGCTGACATCTCCACGAGGGGTTGGATATGAATCGCCGGATATAAGCCAGAAGGCCTTGAAATTCCCGGAGTTCCCTCAGATTACGGGGCGGTCGTATTTCTACGATTGCCTGGACTTTATCGGGGTCCACCTGGATGCCTTTGGCGGTGATAACAAATCCCAGGAACTTGCCACTGGATACACCCAGAAAAGACTTCGTAGGGTTCATCTTGAGTTGATGTTGGCGCATTAACTCGAATACCGTCCACAAGTCTTGAATATGATCACCTTTGAGGCGACTCTTGACGGCTATGTCGTCCACGTAACATTCCACTATTTTGCATAAATGCTCATGGAATATATTACTCATAGCCCGTTGGTATGTAGCCTCGGCGTTCTTCAATCCGAAGGGCATGATCGTATAGCAATATACCCCCAATAGTGTCCGAAAGGCAGTGTGCTTCTCATCTTCAGGATGCATCTTGATCTGATTGTATCCTAAGAATCCGTCCATGAAAGACATGTGTTCAAAGCCGCAGGTGTTGTCGATCATGATATCCGTGATAGGAAGAGGGAATTCATCTTTGGGGCAGCCGCATTCAGATCTCGGTAATCGATGCAGATACGTACCTTCCCATTTTTCTTCATGACTGGGACAACGTTGGAGACCCAGTCGGGATATTGTTCTTCCTGGATGAAACCACAGGCTATCAACTTCTTGACTTCAGCTTCAATGGCATCCATCATATCCGGGCAGAACCGGCGTTGGTGCTGCTTCACAGGCTTTGAGTCGGTCAATATGTTGAGTTTGTGAGTAGCCACCTTCGGGTCTAGGCCCGGCATGTCCCCATAATCCCACGCAAAGACGTCGACGTATTCCTTTATCTGTTGTATGATTTCTTTTCTTTCAGCTGGGGGAAGATTGTCACTGATAAATATCGGCTTTGGCAAAAGTTCACCCCCAACATCGATTTGGATAACTTCGTCTTTGGTGGGAGGTTATCTTTGCTCGAAGCAGAATTCCCACTGCGTATCCATTTGTTGAGCCCAAGAGTCATTCTCAAACGGCTCAGAATCCTGTTCATCTGCTTCTAAGGGATCTGTCACTACCATATTTACTAATAGTGTTTGTTCGAGAGCATCAGGTGAGTCGGGGGGCGACGAGCCATTTCTGGGAGAAGGAAAAGATATCCTCGTCTGACTTGGAAGTCGTAAGGGAGGTGGCATACCCTAACCCGAAACGAGTTTGTCGATAGCGGGGGTTGCCGCGCAGCGACGTTCGTCTGCCTCTTCCATAGTTGAGGCCTGGCTTCCGCTTCAAGTCGTAGCCCATGTTTTGCATGATCTTCAGCGCTTGCGGGCTGTATGGTGAACTTGCATTTTCCTAGTGTCGTCATCGAAAGGATCTTCCTGGTTAGCCGGTTGATTGCGCATGCGGCCGAAGAATATTGGACGCTGACTGCTGCAGGTAGGCGGGACAATGAAGATAGAATCCCCATGGGGTCCATACGTTGTGATAACGTTGGATAATGATGCTACTTCCCAGACATACGGACGGTAGGAGTTTATAGCTTCCAAGAATTTTTGTGCTATGGGTTCTACCTCGTCATGGGGAGTGGATTCCTGTTTTCGCATTTGAGCATCAATATACTGGAAAAGAGGATGTTTATTATCATCTGAAACTCTGTTCCTGGTTGTATTTACATCAGTCGGCTGCTTGTCGCGCCGAAGGTTGATGACCAAGGGTGGGGGCTTTCGGTTCAAAGTGATCACCAGAGGATCACTCCCTTCTCCTGACCTG
This sequence comes from Iris macrosiphon, assembly GCA_036927795.1. Taxonomy (NCBI): domain Eukaryota; kingdom Viridiplantae; phylum Streptophyta; class Magnoliopsida; order Asparagales; family Iridaceae; genus Iris; species Iris macrosiphon. The sequence goes on along the minus strand of JAYESA010000005.1, from coordinate 113,914,045 downwards.
GTCTTGTTCAGGTGGATAGCCACGGGCTATATGGCTTTTGGATGAGTGGTTCGTCCTTTCACTCTGATTGATAGCGGTAGTGCGGCAGAGGGTTCTCCTGGCTCCCGGTGGGATCCCTTCTCTGTGTCGCCTGATACTTCTTCCATGTGATCTTGGGAGTACAACATGGCATTGAAATAGTAGGATTTTATTCCTTTGAACGGGTTTAGGTCAGCCACCTCCGTTTGTATCGTTCCTTGTGCGTCTACATATTTAAGGCATTGATGTAGGGTTGAAGGAACGATGTTGTGGTCGTGGATCCACGGTCTTCCCAGCAAAATGTTGTAGGATACCTCTGAATCGATGACGTAACATGTGGCCACCGATCTAAGGTTGCCGATCTGGATCCTCAGGCGAATTTTCCCCAACGGCTTACTTCTTCCGGCGTTGAAACCCACGATTGTAGTGGTGGTGTAAGCCAATTCGCTGGTAGGAATTCTCAGCGGTCTGAGCAGACTGTGAGGGATGATGCCGATCGACGATCCCGGATCTATGTGAATCCGATCGACCTCCATAGAATCGACGTACCCGGTGTAATAGAGGGGCCTGTCATGCTTGTTATGTTTTAACAGCATGTCGTCTTGGGTGAAAGTGATATTTGGGACCACCTCCATAACACTGTGGCATTGAGGACACGCCACTGGTTCTTCATCGGGGGACTTGAGCTGGGTCAAGTATGCCTCCGCCTGCATCGGCGCTTCACTCAGGGCTAGACGGGTGTCTTGGGAGAGCCTGAGTAGCTCGAAGATGGACAACCTGGCTGGCGTATTGGCTAGTTGGGCCAGGATGTCGAAGTTGTATGGCTTCTCTAAACCTTTGCTTGGAATGTTTTTCACAGGTTTATCAAAGCGCACTTTTTTTTGCTTCCCCTTCTCCGTCGGGGTTGGTTTTGAAGGACTGATATCTGGTACGATGGGACCTTGCTCTGAAGGTTTGGCTGCTGGAGCGTCCGCCGGTGCACCTTCCTGACTTGCTCCGTAGTCGTTGAGGTAGGCTTTCCCTAAACGGGTTGCAGCAAATACCTCGTCTTCGTCCGATGCCGAAGAAGTCGCGATCATATGGCAGGGCCTATA